>CM017441.1:21258575-21416940 GCA_007726485.1 Eragrostis curvula | reverse complement strand
TTCTTCGTGCCGACGCCGGAGTCGCTGGCATGGCTCGATTCGGTCTCCCTCCCCATGGTGCTCACTGCCGCTGCCGTGGCCCTCTTCACAAAGCTGCTCATGATGGTATAATCCATACTCCTTGTAAATATATCTGGTTTCTCATTCACCTAGGGTTATTTTCTGGTGCGAGTGTTGTGCATTTGCTTGAACATTAACTGAATTATCTGATGTATATGCGCTGGTAGAATCGAAGGGGGCTTTGCAATTAGTTATTCGTATTGCGGTTCAGTTAAAAAAATGATAGATAAGAATGCCAAGGCATGAAGGCAAGGAATTGCAATCTTATTTTGCTACCGATGTTGTTGCTAATATGTAAAAATTAGAATATTTATCCGTACGGGATTGTGTAAATTTGTGTTAGATACTACACTTTCGGTTTGCCTTTGTGAATGAGCTTCAACATTTTCTTTCACTTTCTCATTATTACATACTAATTCTCGCCTTTGGTTTCACAACAATCTGTCTTCATGCTTATTGTGTAAAAAGAGTTCATCAAGATTACGATAGATGTTTGAAGTCAGGAATGATTACTCGTATGCTGCTGCACAATATGCATAGGCATCAAACACGCATTAACATCAACAGAGCTTGCCTATCTACAACAGCAAAACCTTGTTGCTTTTTCTTAGAAAATTGCTATGATGTTCTGAATCTGGTTTGCTATTTTGTGGC
The DNA here is from genome assembly GCA_007726485.1 of Eragrostis curvula. NCBI lineage: Eukaryota > Viridiplantae > Streptophyta > Magnoliopsida > Poales > Poaceae > Eragrostis > Eragrostis curvula. The sequence continues at coordinate 21,416,226 of CM017441.1, read as the reverse complement.
AAGGAACATGAATCTACAGATCAGGAAAGGAGAGAGCGCAAGATAAAGAATAGCCACCCTGATCAAGGAAAAGTTAGGATGCTTACTCGTGAAGAATGGGATGAGATCCAAGAAGTCAGACCAAGGACCCCGTTTGAATCGAAGTTAGCCCGTCCACATGCCTGCCTCAGAACTGGAGAACCAGTACGGCTGGTTAGTGTTTGACACAAAAATTCTTATTTTGAGTTCAAAATAAAGTTCATGTGCTATCTTTGCTATGCATGAATAACTTTGTGCCACATCTTTGCTGCGTTATGACATTGTCTATCTTTAATTTTGAGGGGACATTATTATGTATGAATAACTTAGTGCTGTTATACTACCTGCATATTAAAGTTCTTGGCATCCTTGATAATAGATTAACTTTGTGCCGTATTTTGCATTAAATTGTCCTTACTCTTTGTTGCTTGTTTTTTGACTTATTTTTTGTTTCCTCGGCCTTTAGGAGGATGTCAAGGATTGGGCTACCGATGTGATTGCAGATGCTTTTACTAGAGCGCAAGAGAGCACTAAGCAAAAATGATTCAGATGAAACCAAGAAGAACCAATGCATCTGCTTTGAGGTTTACCTGAATGCATAGCTCGTGGGGTTTCCTTTTTTCACTTCCTGTAAATGATAACCATTTGATGCACAATTGTAGCCATGTTGTAGAATGATATTCCTAAACTTCAAATATATGACTATGGATCTGAAGCGTTTTGTTCCGGAGCAGTTTGTGACTTCTCTATTGGACTAAACTCACGCGTAGTAACTGTTGAAAGGACTCTGCTTTCAGCACTATCTGTGCTTGACTGTTAAGTAGTACTTGAGTATTTGCAAATCTTTATGATGCATGTTTTCAGATATTTTCTGGTTATTCATTCACTATTCAGTGCTATCGCTGTATTCTTCAACGTCAGTTCATATGTGTTCTTTCAATCTGCCTCCCTGCACTGATTTTGGGGACATTGATGAGGACTCGCTGTCGTTCCTATTATTATTTTGTCAACCAATATGTAGACAAGGATGCAACGGATCAGGAATGGACATCCCTACCTATCTCTGACGTTAATGCTGTGATACATTATGACATTGTCTCTCTGATGTTTGACAGATACTGTTTCGATGTATAAATAACTTACTGCTGTAATACTGTTAGCATCGTAGTATTCTCGGATGCTGTAACCTTGTGCCGCCATATTGCAAGCTATTGTTTATTTGTAGCTAGTGTTAGGACTGATCTTTGTTTCCCCGGCCTGTAGGAGGATATCAAGGATAGTATTTCTGATGCGTCCGCAGATGTTTTTACTAGAGCGCAAGAGAGCAGTAAGCTTAAATGATTCAGAAAAAAATCTTGAAGAGCTAGTAAATCTGTCTTGAGGTTTTCCTGGATGCATAGCTCATGAGACTTTTTATTTATAAACTTCCTGTAAATGATAACCATTTTGCTACACAAACTGTAGCCATGCTATGGCATAGTATTTATATTTCAAAGCATATGAATGTGGATCTGAAGTGACTTTTTCTGAGCAGTTCGTGACTTCTCTTGGCTGGAACACAGGAGTTGCAACTTCATATAATAGCTTTCAGGTTTGCTCAGTATCAATGCAAGTAACTGTTGAAGGCTCTATGATTGAGTACTATACTACTGTTGGTGCTTAATTTTAACAAACTGTGTCAGGATGGTATTTGAGTTCATTTTATGCCCTTTTAATCTATATGCTGCATGCTGTTTGCATCTTGTTTGGTTACACAGTCAATATACAGTGCTGTAGCTGTACTCTTCTGAGTCTGTCTTCGCGCACCGATTGTATCTGAGGATGCCTGGAGAAACCTTTTGTGTTAGAGAAGCACTATAGGTACGACCCTTGTGGGTAGACTAAGGTAATGTTGCACTGTTTGTTAAGGAAATCAATAAGGATTGGCATGTCCTTCCTGTGATTGTTATGTGAACCGAAACGCAGACGAGGTGTTCCCTCAGAGTCACAGGCTTGCATTATAGTTGTAGGGACAATCGCGACCATTATAGCAATTTTTCATCGTACAAAGATCAAACGCACATTTTTATTCTTGTGTGTCGTACTATGCATCGACGCTAGAACTGAGGCGCGATCGTGAGACGTGGAGAGACTGTTTGCCACCAACAGGTTCTGGGGCAGGCTGAGGCGGCCGTGGCATCTGCCAGTGGGGGATGTGTACATACACCAACACTCCGAGTTAAAGAACGAGAACGACCCGGTCGGGTGCGGGCTCTGAACAAGGAAATGCCCCCCGAACGACTGCTACATAAAACTCGTCGATGATCGACGGCGAGTCCGGGTTCCGGGACGTCTTCGTCTCAAGAAAGGCACCGCGATTGGCACCTTCAGTTGAACTTAAACCAGATTTTACAGACTGATTTTGGCACGACACGGCTGCTGGATCAGTTGCGTCGTCAACTTGTGGAGGCATTAATCGTCCCAGCTCCAGTGCCTCCCATTCTCCATTGCGTAGATAAGTTGTCTTATGCAACGAGTGCCCGCTCTCTTTGGGTACTGCTCCTCGTTACATTACATCGTCGTCCGCCCGGCCGGGTCCATCAGATGGGATGGGGCCAGCCAAGCTCGTCATTCTCACGACGAATATGGCACGCACGTGACTTGACTACTGCTTCGGATGAAGACGGGAATAATGTGATTTTTTGGAGCACATTGTTTACGTAAATTTGGGTTGAACATCGAACCGTGTAGCCTCCTATAGCATTTTAGTATTTATATATCGGCATCAACGGAAGTTCATATGACACCCTTCCTCTTGTAGTTGAAAATGACAGCTAGCCAGCTACTCGCCGTCTTCAGTTAGTAGCTGCTAAAATAAGCTTTTGTTTGAGCTCTTAGTTATACTAAACATTAGGGCTAATAGAATGGCTAATTTTTAGCTCACCATACAACTAATTGCTAGCCCATTAGGTGAGTGCATATGCTAATTGTCTGGGATGGTGATCTTATATGGTGAAATTTACAGCTTTTTATGATTTGTTGTCTCCTAGAGTTGGATTTGTAATCCGAGGATGTACTATGCTTTAACAACATAAAATTCCTTTTTGGCAAAAAAAAAATGGAGCTAAAATGAGTCATTGTGTGGAAAATGACCGAAACACTATCGCTCACCCCTTGCCTCACACAGCTCTCACCACATCGCTCATTCATACCGTCACCCACTGCCTCTTCTCAAGGCAAAATAGACTTTGTTGCATTTCAGCTAACAATTAGCCCTAGCTGACCTAAATAGAGCTTTCGTTGTCAAACAGGCATAGCACTATTCGCCACGAGGCGCGGAGGCGCTTCTGTCGTGTATGATGGATGATCAGTTGAGCCATGTTGCGTTCCAATTAAGGCAACAGCAGGCAGCGCAAGAGCGGCAGGACCATGACTGTCTGTCGATTTACTAGGGTTGTTCCTCTACTAGTATAAACCAAGCTTCGTTTACAACGAATCTTCCCGTCCACCCGGCCTCGTTCACGAAGTGATATACTCCAAACGGCCTGGTCGATTTAGTCAGAGATTGGCCGATCCAGAGAGAAGCCAGGACGCTTGTTTGTCTCTTCTGCTCCCTTGTCCTAGCGGGAGTTCTCCATTTCACCACTTGCGCATGCAGATGAGTTACGCTGTTTCTTTCACTTGTAATCGGCTTTACCTACTATGCTTAGCAGATACGATCACTATCTTCACGACTCAGGCAAGACAAGGACAGCAATAAATCCTCATAAATCGTTGTGATCGAGATGGCGCGCACGGCCGTGGACTGTGAAAATTCTCAAGTTATCCAGCATTGGTGTGAAGCATAAGATTGGCAGCTGGTTGGTTCCAAATACTGCTGTCGAAAGGGCCTTGATCACGCTCGCTCACTGTACCGACCACCAACAACAATTAATTTGGCTCGTGAGATACCACGCACCTGGTTGTCACGGCCACACATGATATTGTATACTGCAACAACACAACAATCAAACAGATTCCGGCTGCTAATGGTCGATTAATATAATCATCCAGCTCGATCGTCTTTTACTCCGGCCACTCACCGCACGGGTTGGGCCAAGCTATCTAAATTAAGCGATACCATGGGATACAGGGATAGGCATCATCGATCACGTCAGGAACCGGCGGTTTCTACCGTGGAAAGAGGCGGCTGATCGGGACTCCGTCACAACGCGACACTGAAGAAACTCAGAAATGTTGCAAGCCACATGGGTTACTGGTTCTTGCACAAGCCATAGAAGAGAGGAACACGTTACGGTCGTCCATGGTCCAGACAGCGTAACCATCACCGGCTGGTACGCCTACTGTTGTGTCTAGTAACAGTGGTAGGAAGGGAACACGCGGGCAAAGTTGATCTCTCGTATCGTACGTGTACCGCATTCGACAGGCCATGGCGCGATCCCAAGAAGTCTCGTCGTGGATCCACCCAATATAATTGGTTGCAGGTGGCTGCTGCGATAGCAAACAAAACGATGCTACTAGGCAACACGTATATCCAACTCATCTGACGATCGAGTTGCAAGACGACACCCAGCAGATCACGCTTCCTCGATGTCATGTTGACTGCGAATCAACCTGTGATGCTTTGGTCCAAGGACGGGTTCGCGTAGAGTTCGCCACGTAGGAGCGACCAGCCTCGTGCGATCAAGATCACGGAAGCCGTGACGCCGGTTGGACACGGATCGTTGTTCTGTGACATACGGAGTTCGAGCGCTGCCTACGGTGGTAAGCCGCCGTCCGTCCAATCACATTGCTCCGTACTCGTACCGGCATGTGGTATCGCAAAAAATGTAGTGTATTTTACGTACTACCTGTATATAGATTGGTCCCTAGCAACTAGCCTATCGGTGTCAACGAGATCAATACACAGAGTATCAGCGAGGGCCACCATGGTGGCACGCTCGGCGTTATAAATGGCAGTGCAGCGAGCTCACAGCTAGCTCTGAGTCAGTCACTCCGGACTTCCGATCGAAGAGAGATTTGAGAGGAGAAACATGGAGGAGAGGCGGCTGTTCGCTACGGAGCAGGTCGGGGGCAGGGCGGTGTACAGGTTCCACGCCGTGACGGTGTTCGTGGGGATATGCCTGGTGCTCTACTACAGGGCGACGCACGTCCCGGCCGGCTCCGGCGCGGGCAGGGCGGCGTGGCTGGGCATGCTCGCGGCGGAGCTGTGGCTCGCCTTCTACTGGGTCATCACGCAGGCCGTGCGGTGGAGCCCCGTCCGCCGCCGCACCTTCAAGGACAGGCTCGCCGCCAGGTCTGTCCATGCATCACCTGTCTGATAATATACTTTCTCGCAACACACATGCACGTACAAAGTACCGCAACCAAACTTATCATCTGAAGGAGGCACAAACTGTCTTCAACTGTAAGTTCACTTGTGTGATGAACTAGTTCAGCTAGCGAAACTGGTGTGGGAAGGGAATAGACTAACCGTTGATTTGACGATCTTGCGTGACAACGATAATAATAAACCTGGTTTTGCAGCAGTATGGGAATAACCGGGAATAGATCACATACTGTTCAAGAAGCAGGTAGTCAGGCGAGAAATCGCACGGCTAAATCCCATCCTATGATAGGACAAGAGGCTGACACCGTCTTTCGCACAGACAAATGGGCCGAACTGTTTACTGAGCAAACACAATAGGTGCCACGATAGGACAAGAGCACGCGTAGGATTAATCGCAGGCACATCAGAGTGGGTCGGGGTCCTATTAACATGTGTATGGCGTGGGTTCTGTTGCACTATATCTGGGCCATTACCAGTCCAATCAGAACATGTGTATGCCACCTAACAAAAAGGAAAAAAACCCGATTGCACGCATCTCCAACTCGCTGTAAAATAATTCACATTAGACAAAAGAAGTTGGATCACAATCTTCGCCAAAAAAAGAAGAGAAGAAGTTGGATCACAATAATCTAGCCTAAATTAAGTTAATGAGTTTGTTAGATTATGCATAATTGTTGTGCTGGGCCATCTTTGAGAAGTACACACTCCCTCCATTTCTTGAATATATATAAAGTTTAGAACAACAAATCTAGTGTAATTTGAACTGGATTGGCTGCCGTTAACTTCACATGTTTATGAACGGAGGAAGTATATATATTAAGCCTTAACATATGTACATGTCATTTGGAACAGGTACGGCGAACGGCTACCCTGTGTGGACATTTTCGTGTGCACTGCAGACCCGAAGTCGGAGCCACCAAGCCTTGTCATCGCTACAGTGTTATCGGTCATGGCATACAACTACCCAGCTGAGAAATTAAGCGTGTACCTTTCTGATGACGGAGGCTCGATCCTCACGTTCTATGCTCTATGGGAGGCCTCAGCGTTCGCACAGCATTGGCTTCCATTTTGCAAAAGATATAACATCCAGCCAAGGTCACCAGCCGCGTACTTCTCAGACTCGGAAAAGCCACATGATCTGCACATATTAAAAGAATGGTCATTCATAAAGGTACGCACGTTTCTTGACCTAATAAAAAGCTTGTAACCAGAGGTAAATGTTATGATAAGGGGGTTTTGTTGCCATATTTGACTACTTATTAAGATAGCAATAAAGCACATAAGGGGAATGTGGCCTATTGGTAGCACTCACGTATCCGCTACATCAACTACTCTCTTTGGGCAGGGCCTGTATGAAGCAATGACAGAGCGGATTGATTCCGCTGCCATGTCAGGCGAAGTTCCTGAACAAATCAGAGTAAAACATAAAGGATTTTCTGAATGGAATACAGGAATTACTTCCAAAGATCACCAGCCAATTGTCCAGGTAGCTTGCATATCCTCCAAATAGGAGCAATGATTTTCATAATTCTAGAGTAAATGAGTAATGAACTTCGTAGTATTTCAGACTTCGAAATTCTAAAATATTGCTTCATTGGTAGATTCTGATAAATGGGAAGGACAGCAATGCAGTTGACAGTGAAGCAAATGTACTACCAACACTGGTATACATGGCAAGAGAGAAGAGGCCTCAATACCACCATAACTTCAAAGCAGGGGCAATGAACGCTCTGGTGCGCTCACTAACCTTTACACATAATTTCCAATGGACTATATATAAACAGTGTACGATAGGTCTGGCGATTCTTACTAAAATAAACCCCAATCAGCATCATGCCAGCCAAATAAAAGGGTACTCCATGAAAGACTAGAATGGCTTAATCAAAATGGATTCCGAAATGTGATTTTCAATTGAAATGCAGATACGGGTATCATCAGTGATAAGCAACAGCCCTATAATCATGAATGTGGACTGTGATATGTATTCCAACAATAGCGATTCAATCATAGATGCGCTGTGCTTCTTCCTTGATGAAGAAAAGGGTCAGAAGATTGGATTCGTGCAGTATCCTCAGAACTATAATAATATGACCAAGAATAACATCTATGGAAACTCCCTCAATGTCATCAATCAGGTCAGGGATAACAATTGTAACTTCAATACCATTCTCACATGCCAGTGTATTCATTCATTATGCATGCCGTGACACTAACATCTTACTGAATCCAAAGGTGGAATTGTCTGGTTTAGACAGCGTGGGTGGCCCACTCTATATTGGCACAGGATGCTTCCATAGAAGGGAGATCCTTTGCGGCAGGAGGTTCGCCGAAGGCTATAAGGAAGACTGGGACAGAAGAATTAAGGGGAAAACACAACAATCCATAGATCAGATTGAAGAGACAGCGAAGTCTTTAGCAACCTGCGCCTATGAACAGAACACACAGTGGGGAAACGAGATTGGAGTGAAATATGGTTGCCCAGTGGAAGATGTCATCACTGGATTGGCAATACATTGTAGAGGATGGGAGTCAGTCTACATGAATCCTCCAAGAGCAGCATTTCTCGGTGTAGGTCCAACAACACTTGCTCAGACAATACTGCAACACAAGAGATGGAGCGAGGGTAATTTTTCAATTTTTCTTTCAAAGTACTGCCCATTCTTCTTTGGCCATGGGAAGATCAGTTTACGACATCAAATGGGCTACTTAACCTACGGCTTATGGGCACCCAACTCACTACCTACACTGTATTATGTAACCATCCCTTCACTAGGCCTTCTCAAAGGCACCCTCCTATTCCCAGAGGTATGCTACATGATTAGTCTTACTTCATTTTTGTATGATTTGTAATCAAAGTTTGAGACTAATGCGTTGCTCTTCTGTCATATAGATTACAAGTCGATGGATCATACCTTTCATATATATATCATTGGTGAAGAATGTGTATAGCCTATATGAGGCGTTATTATCTGGAGACACATTGAGAGGATGGTGGAATGGACAGAGGATGTGGATGGTTAAGAGAATAACCTCATACCTCTATGGCGTCATTGACACTATCAGGAAGTTGTTAGGACTTTCGATGATGGGGTTTGTTGTTACATCAAAGGTAAGTGATGAAGATGAATCAAAAAGGTACGAGCAAGAAATCATGGAATTCGGGACATCTTCACCAGAACATGTGATCATTTCAACCATCGCACTGCTCAACCTTGTGTGCATGGTGGGAGGGCTAAGTCAAACCATGACAGGTGTTGGGCATATGCCATTGAATGTATTTTTCATCCAGGTCATTCTATGTGGACTGCTAGTGATCATTAATATCCCAGTCTACGAAGCTATGTTCCTGAGGAAGGACAGAGGGAGCATACCACTTTCAGTGACACTAGCAGCCACTGGATTTGTGACGTTTGCTCTCATGGTACCAATAATTTGAGGTTTTAAAAGAGACCCATGAATTTCATGAATAAATGCCATATGGTAAATGTAACACATATGTTCATCTACCTTAGTATCTTTTAGATGATACTATACAAAAGAATACATGATGCAAAAATGATGCCTGTGTTCGAGAAATTCTTCAAACACCTGGCTCATGTAAAACTCATAACATATCAGGACCATTTCATAATATGTTATATTTGGGAGCACTGTGTTGCATAATCTTTTCAAAGGCCAAAGCATTATGTTAGTTACCTTTGTTAGAGTGAACGCACTAACCAGATGAACCCAAAAGCTTAAGCCCACGAGAGAAGCTAGGCAATTCACTTATACACTTCAACACCCCCACTCACGTGCAGCCAAAGATGAAGGCGCAAACGTGGAAATAAAGGGACGCAGGCACAAATAAAGCCTCTATCAGGATTTGAACTCGAGACCTCTAGCCCTGATACCATGTTAGAGTGAACACGCTAACTAGATGAACCCAAAAGTTTAAGCCCATGAGAACAGGTAGGCAATTCACTTATACACTTCAACCTTTTCATAAATAAATAATAGCAATATTATAAGATGTGGTAAAAGAAATACTAACCAGTCTTGCACACACTAGCAGTTCCAAGCGACGTCAAGGGCATAACCAAGTAAGTCCCAGCTTCATATTGAAAATTTCCCATCAATCCATTGTCCTAACCGCTGCCAAAACAGTTTGCCAATTGGGCACCCAGCTGTACGTGAATAACTGTATGTCACATGTAAGGATTAACACAGAAATGGATCCAGCAGGATAAAGTTTCGTTTTATTCAATCGTTGATGACATATTCAACATAAGATCCTCCTCATACAAGTATATTAACATTACTTGATACCTATTGTTACAACAACAGTATGTGCCTCATAGCTTACTAGGGTTTACAGGAGGATCCGCAGCTTGTTGGATAGGCAGCAAGATACAAAATAATATGTACTCCCTCCGTTTCAAATTACTTGTCATTCTAACTTTGGTCGAAGTCAAACATTCTTATCTTTGACCATTAGTTTTCAGAAATATATATAATTTAGCATGTGAATTATATATTACATAAAGCATCTCTCGTAAGTATCAAAAATTGCAAACCTTATGTTGTTTAACTATATGAATTTTTAGAAATTGTCAGTCAAAGATAGAAATGTTTGACTTTGACCAAAGCCAAAATGACAAGTAATTTGGAACAAAGGGAGTAAAATACATGCAAACAGCACGGGGAGCAATTCTTCAAACATTGCAGACATCATTAGCATCCCTTTGCAACAAATTAGTGCCTTCCTACAGCCCTATTTTTATTAGTTAAATAAATATCCATTCACTTGAAAGATGCCAATAAGTCCGGGCGGATTACCTCATTAACATTCGCTGGTCGCAGTTATAAAAAATATATGCAACCCAAATACACTTGAAAAAGTATCTAGTATACCAGTACGATGAAGGAACTAGGCATAAAACTTCTATGCTGAAACAAACCTTGTTTCCTTCCACAACAATGTTGGCACTTCTCTACTAATGCTGAAAGATAAAGAACCCCATTTTTCTAGTTCCAATACAAAAAAAATCACCCTACACTATGTTTTTCATAGCAAAAGAAGTTAACTAATTTTTTGTATGTTAAACTACATTTGGATGTAATCATCCATCTAAAAATTTCTTGTGACTGCTGACTGCAACTGTTTGCAGAATTGGACAAAGTGTCAAAATCATGCTATATTAGGAGATAAATAATAATATACATGCGCAGGTCCAGATCATTTAGCACAATACATTACTCTGGAACGCGTCATTATGGATTCTGTAAGTCAAGGCACCCTCAGCATTCTTGACCATGATGCAACTAATCTTCATTCTGTACAATAAGCAATATGGCTCAAGACTTTTGACCATATTTCTAAGTTTCTGTGAATGGATACTGTACAGGAAAAGAACGAATATGTGATACAAATCAGAACGATTCAGTGCACCTTACAGTATGGCAATGCCCCAGGTTTCTCGTTCAACTTGCCTTGCGGGACTCCCTAGTGCATGGACTGGATAAGACGGGCGGCAAATGCCCCATCCATAGAGTGTTTTGTTGGCCTTGAGGAATAGAAACCTTCCTCTGTGACAAATTCTGCAGGAACATATCCACATACACTCTGTGGAACAAATTCCTACAGCATAAGGTAAACTAATTATTATATAGATGTGAACATATATCATCGAAATATAATTCTCATTGGGCTATAACAAAAAAGAAATAATTTGTATTAAAGAACATGATAAATGAATGGTACAGCAAGCTTAAAGTTGCACATGTTTAGGAGGACAACAAGTGAGTGAAAACCGTATCATTTTCCATGCCTGAACTTTGTATATCTAGAATGACGTAGGAATGAATGTCTACGGATAACTTATAGTAAGTGGAGAAGTATCTCTAAGCGATTCAAGCAATCAAGAAGTATGGTAATTGAACTACTTGATCGGGGAAAAAAATATGGACAAGCTTAACAACAACAAGCCTTTCTGTCCCAAGCAAATTGGGGTAGGCTAGAGATGAAACCTAAAAGATCTGGATAGCCTAGTCATGGTTCTAGCACATGGATAGCTCACTTCCACGCACCCCTGTCCATGGCTAGTTCATTGGTAGGGCACTTTAATCTTCCACTATGCGCCACCACCACTAGGGCCTGCATTCTATATGTCTAAACCATTTCAAATGATGTTGGACAATCTTCTCTTTGATCGGTGCTACCCCAACTTTCTTACTCTCGTTGTATGGCTACAGATCCATCTCAGCATGCACATTTCTGATGCACTCAACTGTTGAATACGTCGCCTTTTAGTTGGCCAACATTCTTCGTCATACAACATCACAGGTTGTATTGTTGTCCTATAGAGCTTGCCTTTTAGCTTTTACGACCCCTTTTGTCACAAGGAATGGCAAAAGATTGATGCCACTTCATCCATTGGGCTTTGATTCGATGACTCACATCTTCATTAAAATCCCCGTCCCTTTGCAACGTCGATCCTAAATGGTCGTTTTTCCTGATGGGAGAGCTCCCTGGAATTAGTGTCTTGTTACGGGTCATGGTCGTTTTTTCTGTTTTTGAAGGCGCAAATGTAACATAAAAACTATAAGGAGTGTGTGGTGTGTGTTGTACGGGCTCTAGTCGCATCTTTCTTCTTTAATATAATGACGCACAGCTCTCCTGCGTGTTTGAGCAAAAAATGTCGATCCTAAATATCGAATGGTATCCTTCTGAGGTACCACCTGCCCGTCCAGGTTTGTTAGCAATAACCTTGTGTGTTAGTCGTCAGTGTGTGTTTTCCTTTCAGTCAAAGGGATTAGCTCAAGCTGTTAGTTTGTTTCAGTGTTCAGTTAGTAGTGGGAGCACTAGGACCAGGTCATCCGCAGGTGCAGCGCCATGCCTGAAGTTTAGGAGGCCACTATGGCTAGTTGTGCGGTTGTAAGCCTGGAATCCCGGCCATGATCTCCATCACCGGGGTAGTGTGTAATTAGGCTTTATATTCAGCAAGTAAACCAGAAAAGCTGCCGCTCCCGCAGCACCAAATCCACTTCTCCACTTTCAGTTTGTGCAACAAGGTTAACACCACCCTCCTTGTTCCCAATAGCATTAAAACCGCACTCCATGCACACGCTTAACAACGAACCAAATTGCAATGATAGATATTTTTCATAATTCAAGTTTGGATGTCGAGTTTATTAGTTTAAGAAACAGGTTCATTCTAATTGTTATGATGAAATTGTACCGGATGCCTCTCGATAAAAGCAGTAATCCTGTTCTCGTTTTCTTCAGGATCAATAGAACATGTACTGTAGATCAGGATACCACCAGGTTTTACCAACCTGCAATTAAAACCATTAAATATAATCTCAGATGCAGCTCAGACAATTTTTCTTTTACGATGTTGCAGTGGAAAAAATCTAACATTGATGCTGAATCAAGGAGTTCATCTTGTAAACACGTCAACTCTTCCAAATCTTCAAACTGTCTGTTCCAACGTAAGTCAGCCCTCTTAGGAACATAAGAGAAAAAAAAAATGTTAGTTCATCTTATAACGCAATAGCTTGTTTTGCCTTCAGATTGGTTCAACTGACCACTGGAAGGGAGAAAGGTGAAATTCTGGAAAGAATAACTTAATGAAAGAGGTTACCTTGGAAAGGACTCCCAGCCCAGAGCATGGAGCATCCAACAACACTTTGTCATATTTAGCAGATGTGTCCTCCTGCAATATATTTCCACATGAGAATAAATCTACTTACGGTACAGGCAGATAAACCACTAGCGATACTAGTCACTAGTCATGCTTCCATTGGAGGTGTATGATAGAGAATTTTTTTCATTTCCCCCTTTATGGAATGGTAATATCCAATTTTCATAGGAACTTACAGCGTATTGTCGAAGATCAGCATGGACGTCGATGATCATCTCATCAAGACCATGTAATTTTGCTGTATCCTTGAGAATTCTCAGGCGACCTTTGTTTACGTCTAGAGCCCATATCTTCCCTGTATCAGAATACACTATCATTACAAGTCTCTAAGCTGCTATCCAAACACATGGAACTACATCCGCCTTAAGCGCAGAACATGGCAGTAAAGTTGAGTTTGAATACAGAATAAAAGCTTAGATCAAAGAACTCTATTTGTGTGTTGGTGTTGAAATGGAGGTGTCAAGGGTGCACAATTGTTTAGTAACAATTAACTAGCCCATATCTTCCCTATATCAGAATACACTATCATTACAAGTCTCTAAGCTGCTATCCAAACACATGGAACTACATCCACATAAAGGGCAGAACACGGCAGTAAACCTGAGTTTGAACACAGAATAAAATCTTGGATAGAAGGACTCTATTTTTTTGTTGGTGTTGAAATGGAGGTGGAGAGGGCGCACTTGTTTATAAACAATTAACTAGCCATAAGATGCTCCATTGGGAGTGCATAGATATAACTTTTATGATTTTATCTGACAAATAAATGCAACCTGATAAACACTAGCACAAAGGTCCCAACTATAAATGTCTGAAGGTGCACAAAATCAGGCTATCAGCAATAAGATGAAAAGTGGTTCACCTAGACATCTGCTCATATTTTTATAGAGTTATAACCCATAAGCATGCCAACAAAAGTACAAAACGCATTATATACAGCATGAGACTAAAGAAAACATGAAATAGTCTCAAAACAAAGTCATTAGCCTGTTTTAAAATAAACACTTAAACAGAAAATTGAAACCTCCATTTTTTTACCTTGTCTCGACAACCGTGATGCCATGAAAAGAGTCTTTCCACCTGGTGCTGCACAGCAATCAACAATTGTTTCCCCAGGTTGTGGATCGACTGCACAGACTACAAGACCTACAACAGGTACTTAATGCCTTAGCACAAGCTAACAATAACTTCCTCAAATGAAAAATTACTATCACACTTAGTTGGAAGTGGAAAGAAAAGGATTTTAATGGCTTTCTACAAGCTATTCGCTAAGAACATCATTTTAGTGTAGTAATCTCATTTGGAGAACTAAGGCATGCGCTTAGAGATAAATAATAAATAGCCATCATAACTTGCCTGCACTCTCATCTTGCACGGCACACATGCCTTCTTTCAACAATCCAGCTTGTATGACTGCCTATACAGGATAGAAATTATGTAATCACGCTATGAGAATTCATAACATACCAAGAGGCATAATTAAGAAATAGATAGCTAGCAGATATTTTTTTTGTGATGAAAGAAAAGAGAAATTCAGTGTTGAATAATTATGTCTCCTCCATGAAAGCAGTGAGTGAACCCAGAAGGGCTCCAAAGGTTGCTTCATTAAATGTAAATGAACTTGCATCATACAAAACAAACTTATCCAAAATTAAATGCAGTGAGCTAGACCGCTCCACAGTTATAAACATCAAGGTAACATATATGCTCTATCTCTAACATGTTTAATAGAATTTGAAACAAAGCTCTTGTGAGTATTTTAAAAGATTTTTTTTTTAAAAAAAAGTTAATAAACAGCAAGACTAATCTATTCAACTTCGTTACCTGCATGCCCTCTCGAATGTGGACAAATTCATCCATAATTGACTCTTCATAATGAATCTACAAATAAGCTGCCATCAAATTAAACTGCAAATAATCATAGAATTTACACACATGGACCTGATACTAGAAATAGACCTAAGTAGATCTACATCATGAAATGATATGTCACATGTGAACTGAAATGGCTTAGGTAAATGGCAGGCATGAAATAATATTACGTGCATGGTACTGATTCAATCATTCATTCTCAGCCCTATCCCCCCCCCCCCCCCCCCCCCCCAAACCAACCAACCAACCAAAATGATGGCACAATGGAAGTTATGGAGCACGAAGTTAAGGGTTAATGGACACCTGCAAACTTTCCAATCGTTTTACAAGGTCAGCCCTTGTATAGCCTTTTGATGTATTAACCCTGTGAAGCAAAGAAATGTAAAGATCACTCAACTAGGCACAAATGCATATAACAAAGCATGTCGTTTGCATTACAGCATAGTATGGACTAAAACCTTAGACTGAAATGGGGATCACTGTTATTCCAATTCATCAATCTTAGAGCTTCGTCTTTGCCAAGATATCGAAACCATCTTCTTACCATCCACTGCAGAGCAGAAAACATACATGTTTTTAAAACTTTAATCGACTGCACATGGCCTTCTACATACTGTGATTCTGCGAAGATATATATCCAAAGAAGTTAACTAATTCTTAGAAGTAAAGAAAACTTACAACAGGATGTGAATAAGTTATGGAAATGGCACGAGCTTGAGCGCGATCATCACCTTCTATCTTTGGTAAAGGAAGAGAGTTTGTCTCCTGAATTATTAAAAAAATGTGTTGCAACACAAATCCAATTGAACAGGCTGATTGAATCGAGTTCAGTGTCCATACCTTTAATGATACAAGTTTACGCAGAATTGCATTCACCATGTTCCCAGCACCAGGCCTTAAAGCTACTTTTGCCAGCCTTACATTCTAAAAATCCGATTTGTGTTACAGGAATCAGATCCATTTTTGAAACAATGATAAATAGATACAATTTTCTGGTAACACACTTAAGCAGAAATAAGTGATGAAAGTATTGTATGTAAAATTCAGAAAGGACACAAGGTGCAAAACTAGATAACACAGATTAATGGGGAAAGTGAAACGAGCATGACCAAAAAAAAAAAAAATTATCATTATAGCAATACATACATGTATGGTAATATAATGAATGTATGTGCAGAACAGAAAAACGACTACGAAAATTCCATTCGTCATTGTTGCCCAAAATGTATGCTAGATATTACTTTCTTGCAAAAGTGGAACAACTAAAATCAACTCTCAAATGGAGCCACAGAAGAATGTGGACAATCGGTCAATTTCATGTAGTTATCACCGTAAAAATAGCATCACAATAAATTATCTGTTATTGAATCGATGTGAACAGATAAAGAGATTCATTATTAGCTCTCACAACTCACATTTGTGCTGCAGAAGCAATTCAATTAAATAAATAAATACTAATGTTTGATAAAAGAACGGTATAAACCACACAAAGAGTAATTATAGAGCATGGCAGAAAAGAAAAATCAACATACCTCATCAACAGCAGCATAAGCTGGAACCTCAAGTTTGAGAATTTCAAAAAAACCAATTCGCAATATCTGAAATCACTAAGTGCTAAGCTTCTTAGATTCTACCAAATACAAGTTTCGAATTAACTTCTATAGAGTATTAAATGATTACAGATATATAAGAGAGACCTGCAGAAGCAGTGGCTCCATCTCCCTGAATAACTTCTCCTCACTACATAGTGACATGATGAGATAATCAAGGTAACGCTTCCAACGCACAGTTCCAGCAACTATGACAGTAACCTAATAATGCAAAACATCAGTGAAATAGAAGGTTTCAAACCATTCATACGGAAAATGCTCAATAACTAAGGTTCGCTGCAAGTGGCAAAACTGAAGTTCCCAAGCAAAACTTGGAACTGATTAGCTAAATGTTCATTGAATGAAAGGTATGTTTTCATTTTGCCACCTCAACAAGCCCCTTTTTTCGTCAGTTCGTTCAAATCTCTCAGCAATAACGCAAGTGTGATTTCTTGTTTTGGTGAAATTGAAATTAAATAGAAATAGTGATTCCAACATGTGCAATATGTAGATTGTTATAAGTCTTATTGGGTACGACTTTTGAAAAAAAAAATCTTAAACTGAACCACCAATTCAACATGTAAGGTACGTAAATTTACCAGTCTTATATCTCTGTCCTCCAAGTGTCGTGTGCTGAAACCTAGTGTCCTTTCCACGTATCCCATCTCATTTTCTCCAGAATCATCTGTTGTCTCATTCAAAAGGTCCACAAATGCCTTGCCCTTCTCAGTTCTCAGCAACCTCACTGCTGCAACTGCTTTGGCAATACAACACATGAATGACTAAACAAATCCACTATATCATTGCTAAAACGTTTACGTAAAAACTACATGACAATAGCAAAAGTAGGTTTAGTGATAGTAATGTTTTACCTGCTCTATGATGAGAGACATCGTAATTAATAACTGGATCCTTACTCCTCCCTAAGATTAAAAACACAATATGGTTTATACGATTGAGAAACTAAGCTGCAGTTATTCAAGTAGAACCATTTACCTGTTCTTTTTGTTGAAACCCCAGGACCAAGCTTTGGAAGTCTGGTGATTCCTGGAAAAAAAAAACATTGGAGATTCTGATTGGTAGTTAAGACTAACGGAGAGCCTATTATTTGGGAACAAATATAAACCTCCTTTCTGAAAATAGGTGTTTTTCCTTATTTCCCAACCAGCCAACAGAAAAACATGTCACAAGACACTAGTACTCCATGAGACCAGGACTTTAATAAACTAATTTCACCACACAAGAATTACCAAGAACTTGCTCCAGCTATACCGAAAAGATGTTCCTAACTCCAGTAACACAAACTCTTTGGATTACGGTGTGATTGCGAAATGATCAAATTTCAAATGTACATGGCAAAGTAGTATTTAGATAATAAAAGCGGTAAACAACCTTAACGTTACCACTAGAAAATCTTAAGGCAGTCAACCTCATGGAACCAAAATTGGTAAAATAACTAACAGAAACATTCCAGGTACAGTAACTGTTCACTGAATGAAATGCATTAGTCGACATAGCAAAGCAATTGCAACACTCCATCTCTGGATGGACATAGTGTACACTGGATACGCAGATGCTGAGAATTTGGTGATCGAAATTTTCTTACTAGGCAACTAGCTCTCTCCCTCACATCACACAGAAAACACATTTCAGTATAAAGTAATTAGCGTATGGTTGGTTTCAGCTACTAGCAAATACAACCTAATCGGTTAATCAGCAAACTAATGTCCTCCGACACAACCGCATTGAATCGTCAATATTTCATACCCGATCGGCGAGACGCAGTCCCTGCATTACCATGCTTCCATACCGTACTCCTCTCTTAAAGGAAAAAAAAAAAAGGACAGGATAAGCACGGATTCAGATGAAAATTAACCAACCAAACAGACCGATTAAGCAACAACCCCAACTCCCCATACCTGCTCCGCTCGGAGACGCCTCCACGCTACGTCTCGGTCCCATATCCCTCCCTTGCGAAAATACAACGACAACAACAACAAAAACCCACACGGTTAAGCTACACAAGCGCTGGCAGTAAACCAAACAACGGGCAATTCGCGAGAATCTGATTACCGCGTGCACCTGTGCTCCTGCGAGCAGCACTGGAATCCGCAGCGAGGAGAATCGGGGAGCGCGCAGAAGCGCGCGGGCGGAGCAGTGAGATGGCTGGCGCTACCCCCTCCATTCTCGGGGATTTGGGGGGTTGAAGTCTCGGCAAGGCCGCAAGGGTGCAGAGCGCGGAGAGGGGCGACGAGTGGTTAACGAAGCCGTGGCGAACTGGCGATGACGATAGAAATGTGACGAGATAAAGAAGCTGAGTTGGGCCAGTTTTCTATCAATCTTCAGGTCCTCCTTGCTGGAAGATGGAGGCCCATTTATAAATGGGAACTTCTCTTTTCCTTTTTCTTTCTCCTAGCACATTCACTCCCTCTCAAAAAAAAAAAAAAAGCATTCACCCCATTTTTATCAACTGTTGGATGAAGATCTAACCGTTTTTATGTCCCATAAAACCACCCATACATATCACTCTCTATTCAAGCCCTATCTCTCAGTTCATCTACCCGCAACCATCTCTTTCTCCACGCCTATCGTTACCATATTTGTTAAACCAGTTTTCATTGTGCTTGCAATGGACTACCTATTACCCATTTCATCAAATCGTAGGACCAGCGCAGCCATTGCTGTCGTTCCTCTCTCTTTTTAGGCTGTGGGATCCAGTGAATCGAATTTGTAACCTATTTTATTACTACATAGCCCATAATTGTTAACAGAGACGATGATTTCATATAAAGAAAGTTTTTTAAAAAAATATTAAACTACGAGATTTGTGAACGATTTCATGTAACTATGTAACTATGATAACCGAAAGGATTTTGGCCTTCTAGAAAGGAAAATGTGACATCCCCAGCTAGCCTTTTGCTATCTTAAGTGACGCACTTGTGTATGTCTAACCAGGCAACCTCCGGTGTTACCACCCCCTAAGGGTGTTACCAATCACGGTAACACCCTATGAAGTGCATCTAAAATTCCAAAAAACAAATATAGATGAATAGAGCATGCAAAGATCTATTATGATGTAAAATTTGAGTTGCAATTAAAGCTTGTACAAAGATACAAAAAAGAGAAATCAAACTCTCTTTTTTTGTATATCCTTGTACGAGCTTCAGTCGCACCTTAAAATTTACATAATAGTATATCGTTTCATGCACTATTCATATATATTTTTGTTGAAATTTTAGATGCATCGGATTAAGTGCTACCGTGATTGGTAACACGGTAAGACCTAACCCCGTGGTAACACCGGAGGTGTTCTCGTCTAACCAGCTATCGCTCTTTGCGTGAATCACGTGACTAGTAAAAAATATTGTTCATGTCCCTCCCACTTAAGCCTCGGAATATGGTGAGTCTAAACTCTAGCCTACCCGGGCTATCCATCGCTCTCACAAAGAGAAGTGATCCTTTTTAGAACGAGAGTAGTAAAATATGAGAAAAGTTGAGAATTTTGTCCGATCCCGCTAAGAGTTCCAGGTGATTGTTTCCTAAAAAGGGCTTTATGTGATTGTGATTGTGGTATAGCAATTTTCTTATAAAAGGTGGAACATTTTTCTGTTAAGGTTTGGAACCTTTTATAGTGACACAGAAATAAAATTAAATGAGCTTTAAATCCGAAACCGATTAGATAGAACAATTTTTGTTCTAAGATTTTTTAAATCCAGAACTGGTTAGATGTATGCCTGAACTTCTTTCTTTCGCTTGGAAAGTTTTATAACGATGTAAAATTAAATTTCTTTTTTTGCATTCTTTTTCTTTTCATTATAGAACGTCTTTCTTTCTAAAAGTTTTTAAAAAAAAATCGGAACCAATTAGATGTATGTCTAAAACTTCTTTCTTTTCGCTTAAAAGATAACACTCTTGGTTTACCCGATGATGAGTCGACATGCCCATCTCTTTCATCTAGCAGGGCCAATGGTCCACTCGACGAGGGGAAGAGTTTGGATACGAATTCAGGAGGGGCCAAGGAATATATTTTTCGTGATTTATTAGCAAAAATGGCTAATTTATTAGTGTAACAATCCTATTTACTAGTGTAAATTACTCATTAATTATTTTTTATGAAGCTTGTTGAGAGTAGCTGGGGGGAGGGGGGCAAAGGCCCCTTTAACCTATGTTAAGCTCCGTTAATGTGACGTTGCTCCTTCCGTGCCCACAAAATATGGGTCATGCACAACCAATCAGGGCCAACCTCCAGGCTGCTAAGACGACGTTGGGCGGTTGCGAGCCCGTCGTGCTACTCGCGACGGTGCCACACGGCTCTTACCTCCTCGCCGACGACACGTCTAGGTGCGTGTACATCCTCGCGCTCCCGTCCAACGATGTCGCCCGCGCCATGTCCTGCCTCGCCCTCAACAGCGACGGCTCGCTCCTCGTCTCCAGAGGCCAAGACGACACGTTGGCGGTGTTCCTGTTCCTGGACATCCTGGACGTCAAGGCCACGCGCAGCGCCGCCTATGCCAACCTCGCCGACAGCACATGCAAGGTATGGAGGATGGTGGACGACAGCCACCACACCCTCGTGCTCCCCTGCACCGCCCTCTCCCTGGCATTGGTCCCCACCAGCTCCAACCTCTTCGCCGACGGCTCAGATGGTCGCGTACATGCCATGTCACTCGCCCTGGTGATGAGCATGCCATACGTAAATTACAACACCCCGAGTGCAGGAACTTAGTGTCCTACTTATACCTGACAGCTCAGAGGATAGCATGGTGAAGGTGTGGCACGTGACTCAGTGACCCGCGATGAGCGCCGCATTGATGCTGTTGTGTGACACCAGGTTACTAGCGTAAATGACTAACTAATTATTGTTTTACGAAGCATGTTAAAAATTAATGGACGGAGAAGAGAGAGAGAGAGGGGGTGGGGTTGCGTACAAGGCCCCTTCTTTAACCTACACTAAGCTTGTTCGGATTGAACAAGCTTAGTGTAGGTTAAAGAAGTCGTCTGTCACCTATTCGTTCTCGGATGGTGTTCTCGCTGGCCAAAATCTCTGGAGGATTTTGTTCCGGGAAAACGGCCGGATGAGCCCGTTCTGCATGCATGCCGGATCAGTCCATGCCGGACGGGGTGAATCCCTCAACCAAACACGCTGTAAGCTCCGTCAGTGCACACGACCACACGACACTCCCCAAGAAACAACGGGCAGCTCATGAAAGGCATTTCGTGGCCATGTCCACTGTATTTCAGTTCTGGTACGGTAGAGTTATTAACAGTCGTGTCACACTTGTTCCGGTTGACCGAGTCCGCCACATTGTACCGGCCGGGGTTCGCGAACCACTGCACGGAGACGCTGCCGCAAGACCATGGCGTCCGCCTCCTCGTCCTCGCAGTGGAGCAGCGGCGAGCTCATCCTGGCCGTCTCCCACGACCAGCCGATCGCGGCCTACGACGCGCTAACGGGCCACGTCGTGGCCGAGCTCCCGGCAGCCAACACGCCGCGGCACGGCCTCGCCATCGTCGCCGGCCCGGGCGCGGCGGCGTTCGTCGCGGCGTCCCACGTCTGCCCCGCCACGGGCGCCGGCTCGATCCGGCTGCTCCAGTGGCTGTCCCCGGCGCCCGCGCGCGAGCTTCCCGTCCCCGAGCCCGTCGCGCCGCTCGTGGCGGCGCCGCACGGCTCCCACCTCCTCGCCGGCGGCGCGTCCGGGCGCGTGTACGCGCTCGCGCTCCCGTCCGGCGACGTCGCGCGCGCCTTCCGCGCCCACCGCATCGGCGCCGTGTCCTGCCTCGCCCTCAGCGACGACGGCTCGCTCGTCGTCTCCGGCGGCGAGGACGGCGCGCTCGCCGCGTTCCTGCTCATCGACGTCCTCGACGTTGAGGCCGCGCGCGGCGCCGGCGCCGCCAGCCTTTGCTACGCGGACCTCGCCGTGTACCGCGTCGCCGCGCACGCCGCGGCCGTGACCTGCGTCGCGTGCGGGCGCGGCGGGTGCCGCGCCGTCGTCGCGTCGGCCTCCGCCGACGGCACGTGCAAGGTCTGGAGGCTGGCGGACGGCGGCCACCTCCGGACACTCGCGCTCCCCTGCACCGCCCTCTCCCTGGCGCTGGACCCCACCAGCACCAGCCTCTACGCCGGCGCCTCAGACGGCCGCGTCCACGTTGCGTCACTCGACTCCCCGGTCGCGAACACTACTACGGCTTGCACGCCGCACGGAAGCGACGGCACCAACAACGCGGCAGCGGTCGTGGCGGTGGCCATGGCGAACGGGTGCAGGAACCTGGTGTCCTGCTCCGAGGACGGCGAGGTGAGGGTGTGGGACCTGACCCACGGCCCGCTCCTCCTCCTCCTCGCCAACACGTTCTGGCTCGGTAGAAGCGGCGCGGTCAGCGCCGCGCTGGTGGTGAAGAGGCTGGTCTCCGGCGAGGTGGCGGCCAGGGCTGGCGACGGCGGCGGCGAGGGGTTCAGGGTCCGCGACGACGTGGCGTGGACGAGGGCAAGTGAGGTGGCGAAGATGGAGGAGATGCTGCGCTCGTCGGAGGAGGACAGGGCGAGTTCCGTGGCGCTTCTCGAGAAGAACCTCGACATCCACAAGAGGTGCCTGCGGCTGTTGCTCCGGGAGGCCACTGCCCTGGCCAACGGCGGCAGCCGCGACGGCGTCAACGGCGGTAATGTCAGCGAGTCATGAAAGACGATGATCAAGGCAGGTCCTGAGATCGGTCGGGATTTGGATGGTTTAAGCTTAGTTTATGATTGTTGATTGAACTTGGTGTCATTAGATTTTTGCCATTTAACCTTTAGTTACACCTTTGGTTATCTTCAGGAACATGTTATGAATGAGAGATGTTTTAGGGTGTTTGCGGATAACATGGGCCGTCGGTTACCTCAAATCTAACGCTCCACGATTAGAGGTACCAACAAAAAGATATTCAAGTATTGATAGAGATACTTAAATAGAAAGGGTAACTAAGTAATTTTATTGTTGCAAATATAAAAAGAGAGGAATGAAAATTAACTTCTACCAAAACAAATTCGGTTGACCTCGGTAAGTGTCTAACCTTCCTTGTTTACATTATTTTGCCAAGTTTACTTAGTTTTGATGATTTACTTGGACATGTCTGTACGTTTCTCTCGTAGCCATGGATAAAAAGTGGATTCACCGTTGCTTCTAGCAAACAGACATGCACATTACGGAGATCAAGAACAAGGGTATTGGTTTAATGATTTGTGGCTCCATCTTTTCCATGATTGCGATCCTAGAAAATTCAATCGAAGAACGAAAAATTCATGTAAATCATCGCATTGCATGTAAGCAACACTGATATCACCAACAATACATCGAAAAATTGTGACATCGTATTTTTTTAGGCAAACTATTGTTGCTTTCACCTAAATTCTCTCTATTCCTCTTTCTATTTAAATTTCTTTTGTAATATTTTCTGAGTTAACTTGTTTGCTAAAGACCATTGTCTCGGACAAGAAAATTATTTGAGTGAATTGCACAAAACACTAGGTTTTGGAGTTATATTGTCACGATGCACTAGGTTTTAGTGAATGTTTCACCTTACACCAGTTTTAAGTTCAAATATTCTCACTTTGCACCACCTTTTAGTGCTGAATAGTAGTGAGAGCCATAAACATGATTAGTCAAGTTATTAAGTGTTGGAGTTTGAACATAATTTGATGACAACATGGTCGTTTGAATCAATTTGGTAGCATCAGATACACAATGGGAGGCTATACAGACAAAAGAAATTGGCTTACTAATTCAATCTGGATGATCATGACATTAATGTTCAATAATTGGAGGGTAAAAATAAATAATATATGATAAGTCTTATCACACCATCAGAAATGTGAATACAGGTTATTTCATAACATATGCACAAGGTAAAATCGTAATGACATTTTAGATCCATATAATGAATTATGATAATTTTAGGTCCCTCATAGGATATATCTTATGGTGTTGAAATGAATTATCTTAAAATCAATTGTGTGGCTGACACGTGGGTCCAAGATTGTTTAATCAGTTCAATGCTAAAATGTGGTGCAATGTGAGAACTCTTACCCTAAAACCTGGTGCGTGGTGAAAGATATGCTAAAACCCGCAACGTGACAATATGACTCCAAAACATAGTGTTTTGTGCAATTCGCTCAAATTATTTTGAGGTGGTGCACAACCTTCGACTTTAGATATTTACATGGTTTTCACCATTTACTCCCTCCGTTTTTAAATTGTTGTCGTCATTGACTTTTTTATTTACGTTTGACCGTTCGTCTTATTCAAAATAGTTGTTCGAATATGCAAAATTATAAGTTAGGTTCAAACTTACTTTGAAGATAAAACAAATCATCACAAAATATATGATATTTTTAAAACTTTTTTGAATAAGACGAATGGTCAAAGATAGCAAAAAAAGTCAATGGCGACAACAATTTAAAAACGGAGGGAGTACATGTTTTTTCACTGATATGTGTTGTGTTTTATGGAGAAAGAAAGTTTACATGTTTCTAAACAAATTTACATGATGTTACCTTCCATTGTTATTGGAATCTAGCCATTAATATTGCATGCCATGCATACAATTAATGATTTAATTAAGATCAATTACTAAATTATGAGCATCCTGCCATAAGTTATCTGATTTTCTATTCCATACCTTGCCCCTCTATTAATCAACGGTCCATGATATGATACCTCTCAATACCTCCGAATACCTCGCAAACACCGTAAAATCTCTCTATGAATAAAATCACAAAAGTTCAGAGTTCAGAGCGCTGAGTTATATATAGATCGGTGGTGAATGCAGCAATTTGGTGGTGCCAAAAAGTACGTCACACACAACAACACAACTACTTAAGCTGCATCCCCCACTCCCCTGCGCTAGGCACGGTAGCTCCCCTGCAGATCGTGACCCGGCCGCGTGCGCGCAAGCATGGCGCCGCAGGCTACCTAGCCGCGCCGCGCAGCGCAGCGCCGCACCGGAAGCGCGCGCGCGCGCGCACGCATGCGCACGACACGAGCGTTCTCGCAGGCCCGGCAGGCACTGGCCGCGCGGCCAATCAAAAAAACTCGGCGCGCGGTCGCGGTCGCGGACCCCCACAACCTTTACAGCCGAAGTAAACGAGCGAGAGCAGATCACGTCCTGGCTCGCGGCTCTCGCCATCGCGCCCCCCAGATATGGCCACTGCCGCGGCCCGGGCGCAGGGCCACGTTCTCGGCGCGTTTCGGGGCGAACCCGAGTTATAACGCTTGGACGTGCCTCGGATCGCGACTTTATCAAGCAGCAGCTGGCTCTCGTACGCACTTTGTAAACTGATCCATGTTGTGGTGGAAGGACGGTCATGGCCGCCGGCGACGAGCACTGGGGCCTTGATCTCCTCTCGGCGAAGTTGAGTAGCTCCTTTCCTCTCCACAGTTTTCTGGTTCAGTTTGGTGGTTTGCTTTTTGGCTGCGTGCATGACCTCTTTGATTTGCTTGATTGTGCAGAGCTTGCGCGCAAGGGGGATGTTGGAGTGGAACCGTGAGTGATGACAGAAGAGAGAGAGCACAACCCAGCACCAGCGAGGACGCCTCGCTTCTGCGAGGGCCGTGTGCTCTCTGCTCTCACTGTCATTGCCGTCCGGCCACCCACGCATCTCCGGTCTCGCCGACGCCGCGGCCATGCATCCAGCAACCTTCTCTTCGTTTCTGTGCGTCCTCTTCCGTGCACATGTTGCTTTTCCGGAAGTGGAATATGTTCTTGCAGGTGACGATGTCACGCGGCCAGGAGGGGTTCTTGGCACGACGACGATACCCGTGCAGGGGCGGCGGAATAAGGGAGGGAACACGCGATCCTGCCGGATATGGTACAAGTGCCCGTCGAACCTACCTGAATGCTGTGGCGTTCGCAGCGGCGCTGTTCTCTCTTGAGCCCGGTCACGGCGACTGAGCCTCGTTTGCCTGCAGATCGTCTTCGTCCTGCTACGCTGCCCCAAGTTCATCGCCTGATGCAGACTGCGGAAAGGTGCCAGAACCGCTTCGTTCCCAAGATGCTAGTAGATGCTCCAAGCCTCCAACGCCGTACATAATCACTTTCAAAGCTCTCGTGAGAAACAGATGTTCCTCACTGTTTTTTTTTTCTGCTCTTGTTCTCTTTTCCATTTCGCTTCCACCTGCGAATTCATTTTTTTTTCCTCTTTTTTTTTTTGGAAGTATTCAATCCCGTTAATCAATATAGCTAAGTTCCTTCAATCCTTGCTTTTTAAAACATCAAAGTCGTCTTTTTTTTTTTTGTGAGTTAGGTATCCTTTCATGTTAAATAATTTCATGGCGACCGGCACAAAAGGGGGAAAAAAAACTTCATGGTATCAGAGACAAAACAGAGTGCTGAGTTAAATAGAATACACACCACAGGTAGCATTGTTGCCACCGTGCTGAATTAAAAACAATGCACAAGAACGCCATTCTGACCCAGACAATCATCTCGTTGCGCAAAGCCTAGCGCAATAAAACAGTGTCTTCATGAACAAATCAAAACTATTTACTAACTAAGGTGGTACAACAAAGATTGTTGTAGCAACTGCATATGGCACCAGAATGTCCTTCTACGTACACAAATTTTCTAGCAAACGACAGAATGCTGATCAGCCTATACACATCAGTGCTGACAAAGAATGGAGATATTTGAAGGACGGCAGTATCACATTGCCACCGGATCGTCAAATGGAAACTTATTGGAAACCACGCATCGGAACATGGACCGGAAGAACTGCACAGAGCAGAAAGAGGACGGGGTAACTCAGCTGTAACGACTACAAGAATAAAGTTCATTGATCAGGACAGTGATGAGTGTGAGATTACCTTCAGATAGGTTAAAGGAGCGCTTTTGTGCAAAGATTTCCCTAGGATCTAAAGCCTGATGATAATCTGATAATAAGATATTCACCAAGTTTTCTTCCCTGCAGATCAGAAATGAACATGTAATTAGCGGGCTCTAGAGATGATATGATTGTTTATAAGTGACATCAAGTAGCAAATGACAAACAAGCAAGGTCAGTTTCTCAATTATGTAAAGGTGAAAATCCCCCACAACCCCTTTCATGTTTAGCACAACAGGACGGTAGATGCAATTGATGCTAAAACTTCACAAGTAATAAAAAAAGGAGCTATGCTGTAGCTCCGCTTTGGCATTGCCACATTAGGCATCACATCCAAATAACATGTCTAAAACGATCAGCTGCAATTGTAATAGGAGATTGGGTAAGGTGGGCACATACCGAACCCATGAAGGTTTCAGTTTCTTTCTACGTCTCGATGCTTCTTCATCCTCATCCTCGTCATCTGAATCTTTATATGGAGTCATCACGTATGACTGACCAAAGTTAACCAAGCCACAGAACAGAGATTTGCAGTTAGAACCTTTGTTAACACTGAAGAAATGCTATTAAACAAATATTAAAATAGCCTAGTATGAGAATAGTCAACATTTTCCCCATCATGAGAATATTCATCATTTTCCCCATCCAAATTAAGTTATTGGC
This sequence comes from Eragrostis curvula, assembly GCA_007726485.1. Lineage (NCBI taxonomy): Eukaryota > Viridiplantae > Streptophyta > Magnoliopsida > Poales > Poaceae > Eragrostis > Eragrostis curvula. The sequence goes on along the minus strand of CM017441.1, from coordinate 21,388,242 downwards.
TATATTCCTGCAGTCTGCACTGCTTCCAAGACTTAAACCACTAATGGGGGGAAAATGCTAAGCTTGTAGCAATAATCTTCATAATACTTCATTAAGATGTTAGTATATTATCATCAATCTGTTGAACTTTTGGTGATTGATTTTAAAAAAATCCCTCGTTGATATAATAATCCAAAGTCACTTGCAATCAGTACCATTGTATGCATATGGGTAAGGTGCCTCCAGAGGAAGTTACAGAAATATTACAAAACATACCTCATCAAGATTATTTGGGATATTTTCCGTGCCGTGAGATCCAAGACTTGAAGGCCTCTCATCGACTACCATATCAGTATTACTTGTGGTGGCCTTGTTTCCAAGATCTATCGTTTCACTAGGTTTCACTTCGCCTTTCACTGCTTCAACCAAATTCTTTCGCAACTCCTTGTTATCCTGTAATAGCATAGTTACTCAATGAGCAAAGCATATGTTTTAAGAAAACCTTGGATAGAATAAATAGCATAGGATCTACTCACAGAAGCTTTTGGGTGAGCATCTTTCTCATCATCGGCATGCCTTCTTTCTATAGGTTGCTTCTGCTGTTTTCGAGCTTCTTCAGCACATCTCCTTTTTCTCTCTTTTTCCCTCCTTTCCTCCTCGTCCCTTTGCCTCTTCCTGGTTGCCATATCAGTATCCCGTTTCTTCTTCTGTTCCTGTTCCTGTTTTTGCTTCGATTCTTTCTCTTGCTTTATTTTCTCACGCTCTAGTTTTGCAGCTGCTTTGCGCATTTCACGCTCATTTTGTTTCTTTTCTTCAAGACGTTTTGCAGCTTCAGCTGCCTCAAGTGCTTTCACTCTAACATCCTTTTTCACTGCAAGAGAAAAATCCAATTCATGGAGGCCTTCTATCAGCACCACTCCCACTCCAAAGATCAGTAACCAAATAGATTTAGCCAAAAAAATTATACATATATTAGATAGTGCGAGTAATCAACTAAAGACTTACCACACGCTGTTGTGGATTGTTGCTTTGTCTTTACAAGAGGTATAAAAGATGACACGTTAGCAACAATATTGCTAGGCTTAGATCGCTTGCCAATGTTTGCATCACTCGTGTTTCTTTGATTCCTGTTATCAGTTACTTCAGTCTTGCTTAATCTGTTACGGAGGGAGCGAGAGAATTTTCCTTCTCTCTTAACTAAAGAAGCACTCTTTTCTTTAGGCTTCTTGTAATTATGATCATTCCTAAGACCTGAATTCTGATTGAGTTTGCTGACGTGTGTTTCTGTAATCAAATCTGTGTTAGCTGTATCCACGAATCCCAAGGAATGAAGGGCAGAATTATCAGCGTTTTGACATAATCCAGTGATATCCTGAAGTGCTTTTCTGCCAGATTGATCCTGGTTACCAATAGATTCAGGTAACACGTCTTGATGCTCATTTTCTTCAGCAATGCCACTGTCTTCGTCAATTCGAAAGCATGAAAGCTCAGGTATAGAACCCATGTGCTCTGAAACTGATCCCACTCTTGTTGAAAGTTTTCCCAGGCTATACTTTTCAACTGCTGGGGTCAACGGATTTTCACCACTCATATGTTTGTCACTATCATTTGAAGAACATGAGGCTACGTCATCAGAAGGTAAAAACGAGCCACTAATTCCAAATCCACATGCACCAAAAATATCTGCTATGCTGCCATCACTACTCGTGCTGTACTGTCTTACATCACCAGAGAATGAAAAGCTGGTAGCTTTCTTTGACATAGGCGCCACTAGCTGATGCATACCAGTCACTGTGTTAACCTTGCAAGAAATATCTGAGCTTAAGGTACCAAATCTTCTGGAATCACAAAGGGCCTCAAATGTTCTTTTTTCAGTAGCCGGGCTATCAAATGGAAGAGAAACATCAAAGCGCTCAAATTCTGGCATTTCATTGTTACAATCAACAGATTCATCACCTTTCTGCCTCGGTATTGTAGCATCAGACAACAAAAATCTCACAGAGTCTTCAGTTTCACATCCTGTATCATGTTTTACACCAGACTCAAAGCTTAATTTCTTGTTAGCTGATGCAACTAGATCAGATGCCTGTTTAACATGTTGATCTAAGGTATGACTTGGCAATATAGTCAATGGACCAGTGCCGGAATAATATAACATTTCATCTGCCTGAATAGCCATATCCTGATGTTCCCCACTTGAAACATTAACACTTAAGCACTGACCTTCCAAACAGAGATTTTCCTGCCAACAGTGAGGAAATGTCAGTGCTCCGGAACTCACTATCAGCTCCAGAAAAATAGCTACTTAGATTTCGGAGCGAACATTGCACAACTCTACAGGCTAAAACTGCAAACAAACGAAATTCAGCTACCAGCAAGTCTAAAAATATTGTATAAAAGAAAAATCATTGAACTGAAATGGAAAGTTAAATGGCTAGTTATTCAATGATTTATGATTTATATACAAAAGCATCATCCGAAGGGGAGTCTTGGATTGAAATTTCTACAGTTAGAATGGAAAGGAACAGGTGCAATTGCGGACCACATACCTCTTTCGCATAGCATACCTCAATATCAGGTGTGATACTAGAGCAGCAAGGCAAAGCAGAAGGTGCCGACATATCAAAATTATTTTGGAACTGTGGTTGGGAATTTTGGAAGTCCGTTCTTTCAACTGCACTCCTACTGCCGTTACTATGATTAAAATTAGGCGATAAAGCCTCTTCACAGGATGAATTACAGATGGCAACATCAGATACGTGGCTATGCTTCTTTAGTTCAGGAGAAGTATCCCCATTTTCCAGAGCATCACTTGCTACTGAATTCTTGCTCTTAGTTGCAGTGTTTTTTGCCTCGGACTTGAGGCACATTAACTCATTGAATTCTGAACTCCTTAGGAGGTTACAACCTGAAGGTCGTGATCTCCCTGATAAATTTTCTGCAGTTGCAACATGACTGCCAATGCCATCCTGATGGTTCAGAGACAATGAGTTTGTGCGAGAGGAATTGGAAAATGTGATGTCTTGGCATTTTACTCTCTTCCTTTTTGATGAATTACCCCCATTCACTTGAACTCCATCTGCAACTGACCCCTTCCGACCATTTCTTTTGTCTGCCTGAAGTTGATTGCTCTTCTCATATGATACTGAACTCCGTAAAATGGATTGCAAAGAATGTTGTGAAGACTTGATGTGCTCAACATTCTCTGTGATGCCTGCTTCAGCATTTATTGGCAGATCATTCTCAACAGGGGTCTCTTGTTCTATTCCTGAAGGATTTGAAGTCATGTAAGAATAAGTGAGAGTGACATTTGCTACAAATAAGAACTTACATAATAAGCAACAGGAGCAGTCAAGATACCTTCTTGCCACAGGCTTCCGCTGCATTTGTCTGAAGAAGTCGCACTTCTTTCTGTTTCATGCATCTTTCTGGTTCTTCCAGAAACACTGGATATAACTTTCGGCACCAGATACTGATCCTTTTTGTTTTCAGTAGAACTATAATGTGCTTCATTTACATGCACATCATCACCCAACTCTCCTGAATGACAGTTTACTAGTTCAGATGCTGGGTTTCCTTTTACCATCTCATTATGGCTGTCAGGAGGAGGATGGCCCAAGGGAGCATCTGCCTCTGCAATAAACCCCCCAAATTCCAAGGATGGCCTGGCTAATAAATACTGGTCCTGCGGTAACACGTTTTCTACAGATTCAAAGGCATCCGCAGAAGCAGAACCATTGGAATGTATCCCGTTATTATGTGTTCCATAGGACAAGGGGCTTGATTGACAAACATTATCGGAAGGGGTTTGTGGTGGAAGCTGCGCTTTGCTTACAGAAGACATGCCTAGAGAGTAGCTGCTGTTTCTGCCATTTGTAAGCAAGTTTGAAAGATGAACACATTCATCCTCCCCTGACAAACTGTTCATCGACCTTCCTGACGATGCATTAGCCTCAAACTTTGAATCAGCTAGTTGAGTAGGTAGCTGCACAGGTGAGACATTAGAGTTGGGGCTCTGTGGTTGTTTAGTATCTTCAGTATGCAATGTATCCTTATCAAGAATTGGATTGACCACAGAACGAGATATTTCAGAACAATTAATCTTGTCACTATTTAACATAACCATTTCTTGAGTTCGGCTGACTGTAGAACGTGCTCTTCCCAAAGAACTGGCTTCAGGAACATGTGTATTCTTTCGAAGCACTGGATCACCCAAAAACCCTGGTGCTTCAGCAGAACAGTTCTGAGAAGGTTCCTCATTCAGAGAATGCATGGCACTCAAATCATGATGACCGTGTTCCAAACCATATTGGTTATGCTTCACATCTGCGTCGATAGATTTCGAATTATCTGATTTGAGATCATCAAGCGACGACCTACCCATAGAGTGTGGTTCCTGCAAAGAACTAGTAGGATATGGGCCTTCACTCAAAAGATTTCTGTCAGCAAGACCAAAATGATCACTTTCCAAAGCAGATTCGTGTTGCTGCCCTGTTTGTTCACTGGCAGTTCCCACGCAGGCTGATTCAACGCCATCAAATTGAAGTTTCTTTGGTTCAACCAACAGATGAGTTGAAGGCATTGCATGGCACATGGTATCTGCAATATTTACCTTCGTGTGATTGGGAAGTGGCACAATTGGTAAATTTCCAATGGAACGGTTGTTATCAGAACAGATAACTTTGTCCTCTGAAGCCAGTGACGGGACACAATCCAACTGTTTTCCTCGGCTTCCAAGGTCACTGTGGCACTTCAAGTCACAAGACCTCCCCTGACTGGCATAAAAACCATTCTCTTGATCTGGACATGCGGATGATGTTTCTGCGTTGTTTGTAACATTGCCACATGATCTGGAGGATGATGACAAAGTAGTTCTGTTTGACCCTACAGTCCCGAGATTAGTCTTTTTCACCCCATCCTGTATACCATCACAGCTTCCACTGTTTGCAGCTTGATCCTTTTCACGAGAGCGACCTTCAATGTTTCTTTGTCTTGATTTTGAACGCTGAATCCTTGAGAACATGCTGGGCTCGGCACAAGTATTAGCAAGCTCTTTGCTGAGTGAAGTCTGCTCATGCTGGGGCTCTTCATGTTGGTCAGCATCCAGATCAGCTAGAGTACTGAGAACAGCACAATTATTGACTGGCTGCATATATGCATTTGGAACCTCCGGTTTTCTGATGGCAGTACTAGGAATCGCTGGAGGGAAGAAGAAAGTTCTATTGGCAGCTGGTGTGGTAATCTGGCTTCCAGTAAAAATTAACCCGGGAACAATTGGTTTGCCATTCAGCTCTACACGTAAATGGTGTCTTTCAGTATATGATAAATGCAAATAGCAATATACAAAAGAATAAACAGAAATAAAAATGCATGGACATAAAGGTTAAACATGGTAAAGAAAAACTCAAATTCAGCAAACATAACAAAGCACTTGTGCAACTTTTATGTGGTCCAATGATCCAAATGTTTTAAATTTAGTACAGCCCCACAAAAAGAAAGAATGAAATGATATATGATTTTTTTTTCCGAATTAGTTGCATGTCTATTGGTAAATCTTGACTGACACTGAAATATCAAGGTCCCAACATGATGTAAGCAACAAACTGCAATATGCATATTGGACTAGTGTAGTGTTTGGTTCTAAATTCCAATCATGACATAACCTATAGGTTTCTCTAAAAAGTAAGCAACTCCGTTGACATTGTTTATCCTAAGCAAATTGATGTTCGCATTATCAGGTGGGCACAAAAGAAGGAAACCTATGGCGTTTCATGTCTAGTCTGAAAATTTGAAGCGTGTTTCTTTTCTTTTGACTCTAAAAGATCATTACAGCAATCAGACGCCTCACCTCAAAATTGCCCAATTCAACAACGAATATAAGAAGGTAACCAGCCCTACGCATAAATCATCAGTAATTACGGACCCGGCAAAATCAAACAACCCAAGGACTAGATGAATCGGAACCAGCCCCAATCGGCCAATCCAATCGAACCCTCCCCGTTCCCGAATCTCACCAATCCGACGGCACCCAACCTGGGAAAGGAAGCGGACGCGAAGGGGGAAGGGAACGCACCTTGCTGCGGTTCGCCGGGGCGGGAGGGGAGGAGCCAGTCCGGAGGGCGGTGGCCGGCGGCGAGGAGGGTGCAGGCGAGGGTCTGGGCGTAGGAGTCCGCCTGCTCCTGCACCTGCGCGGCCACCCAGTCCCGCCGCTCGAAGACCTTCATGAACAGCTGCTCCATGGCTGCCCGGCTGGCTGGCGCGTCGCGGGGCAGGCGTGCTGTGGGGACTGGGGAGCTAGGGTTTGGGCATGGAGGTAGGAGGAGAAACGGCTAGTTGGTGGGTGTGGAGATGGCGGAGGGCTCGAAAATTTTGAATCGGGGAGGGGGAACGAAGGGAAAGACGAGATCTGTGCAGAACGGCGGTCAGGTTACCGCTGCCGCGGAGGAGAGGACCGTTGGGCTTTTGCTTGGGGTGCGTGATCAGACGGCCAGCGTCTCTCACCCATCCCACTCTCGTGGGGCGTTGTGGATCCATCCGTTCGTTTGAGTGGGCCCCAACTGCCAGTTTAAGGCAGCACACCGGTTGGAAGAGAGAGAGAGAGACGCGTCACCCCGTGAGGTTCTCTGTTCATAGAGAAACGTAAGGCGAAATCTTGAGGTTGTGGGTCTTCTTTAAAACATTTTTAAAAAAACCAGCATGTTCGTTTTCGCTGCAGCTGCGGCTGCGGCTGCAGAAAAATAACTGCGAACACTGTAGCTGTTGCTGAAAACACTGTAGCCGCTGCTGAAGAAATAACTGCGAACACTGTAGCTGCTGCAAAACAGCTGCTGCAAAGCAGCGAGACGAACACGCTGAACGTGGTCGAACATTACTTGAGAGTTTGCCAAACAATTGATACTACCTCCATCGGAACGTCGTCATATATACTCCATTGGGGGTGTTCGTTTCCAGAGGTCTAAATTTTAGAGGGGCCACATCAAAGAGAATTTTGTTATTTAGAAGTATTAAATAAAATTTAATTACAAAACTAACTGCAGAACCCCGGGTCTAATTCGCGAGACGAATCTAATAAGGGTAATTAAGCCATTATTAGATGATGGTTACTGTAGCATCACTGTAACAAAATATAGATTAATTAGGCTCATTAGATTCGTCTTGAAATGAGCATTCATCTGTCAAAAAGGTTTTGTCATTAAATTTTATTTAATGCTCCTAAATGACAAGATTCTCTTTCATTTTAGAGGTCTAAAATTTAGAGGGGTGGAAAAGAACACCCCCATTGTCGTTGGGACAGTTAGAAAATCAGCAAACGTCTATAAAAGAAAATCAGAGAAAGTATCCAACTAGATGTCGAGGTATATGAGAATTTTGTCGGAAGGCATGGCAATCGTTATAGACATAGCACGGTGCATTCTTTTTGTATGATTTTAGATGAAACAAAGTACTTACCAGAGCCTGTGATGTAACCGTGCAATTTTATCTTCCATGAGAATGTAAAAGACTGACAGACAGATGAGTGCAATATATTCTTACTTACTGCTGTTGCTTCCATATATGCTTGCTGCAGGTGCCTGAAGACATTGTGGTCAATGCCATTGCGATACTTTGTATCAGTCCTATCCAGTCGGCATCCCACAGGAAAAGAAAACGGAACATTATTTACTAGATTTGTTCGCCCTTGCACAATCAACTCAAGTTTCGCGAGCTGCTGCATGTAATGTGTTCTTCAAGACGCCCGCGGCCATTCATCAGTGCAGAGATGGGGCATCCTTTACAAGGGAAGTGCTGTTGTTAATGCCAAATAAAGTATGATGAATGCGCATATCGTAAAGCATCTCGTATGGGATCAATGAAAAATTGCAATACTCCTACGTGGCAATCCGTAGGATATTTCTGCGTACGGGAAGCAGAACATCCAAACTGTACAGCAGCGACAGGACTTGAGTATGCGAACTCATGGACCATGCCGTTGTATAAAACTCCCTCCTTCCTGTACGCATGCAAGGGGATCTGTTGGAGGAACGCTGGCATTACGTTCTCACATGGAGAGTACTCTCTGTAATGATATATGTAGCTGGAAAAGTTTGGACCAATTCAAGTAATCATCGTCTCTGTAATCAGAGGCATGCACTCAGTATCAGGTTCCAGACTTTTCAAAACATTGTTTGATCTGTCGTATTTCACGGGAAAGGTCTGGACCATTTCAACTTTCAAGTATTCATCGTCTCTGTAAATTTTATGAACAATGCGTTGAACTCATCGTATGAAAGCATAAGAGTGTCGGACACAATCAGAAGCCAATTTATTTCACATCGGAAATTAAGGAGCAGTGGCTTGTGGCTACAACAGATCGGCATTGCCACATTGACTGCTCACTGCTGCGCCTCGAGAATCAAACAAAGGCCCCGAAATAAGAACAGATTAAGCACACGACGTACACTACGACGCTCTGTTTGCGTCTTGATCAAGCCAACAAGTTGACGGAACGATGCGAGCTCCTAGCCGCGGGCGTCAGGGGCGGGGTCGGCCTGGAAACCGCCCAATGGGGCGGGCTCGGGGTCGGCCCCGACCGCCGAGGTGGCGGTCGACTTCATCGCGGACCCGGCGTCCGCGAACCCCTTGGCGCCCGCGGCCCCGGCACCGGCGAGCTCCTGGGCGCCCGGGATCGAGTCGACGCCGGCCGCGGAGGCCACCGCGGCGGCGGCCAGCAGGAGGACCACGAGGCAGAGCGCTCGCGACATGATCGGTCACCGGCTTCGTGCAGCGGGCAGACGCGGCAATGGGGGAACTGGGCTATGGCAGGACGGGACGGGAGAGCAGGAGAGCAGGAGAGAAAGCCGGTAAATATAGCCGCGCGGGGAGGACGGCGAAGGCGGCTATTTGATTGGTGATCCGTTGGGTGAGCGGACATGTGCCGGGTGCCGGACGAACATGGGAGAAGTCCCGGTAAACTGGAGATCGCCTTGACCATTTCTCGCGGCCAGAGGGATCTCATTCATGCAGGGGCCAATTTGCTGAGTTTTCCATGGGTTTTGAACGCGGAAATTCTTTGCCTGTTAGCTCTTCATTCTGAGGAATAAGTTATTTTCATGTGAAACTCATATTCAGGTAATCATGAAAAAAATGTCTTCGTTCTTTTTTGTTCTTTGAAAAATAAATGATATCATTGTCGTAATGAGTTGGACCAATATGAGCATTTAATTCACAAGGGTTCAAAATTCCTTCATACTTAAAATTGAGCGAAGGAAGGTGCGAATCTCTCGTACAACTCCTTGTTCTCACGTTGTTAAAAGTATATTGTAAGGATCTGGATGTTATGATACACATGTTAGTGGGAGACGCTGCAGTCACAACAATCTCTTCCGATCGTGCCCAATAGGATTACTCATGACATTTGAGTTATCAATGATTGATAATAATATCTCAACCTTTCCACCTATTTTTTTACAAGCAAAAACATCTACCATAATACATTTATCTTTACACACACTATCTTCATAATAAAATTGTTGAGGCATGAGGTCACTCTGTCCGATAGTTGAGGCTGGCTTCAAGAGTGTTGTCATATATTTTCTTCATAATATCACGAATGACATTAGGAAAACATTATGCAGGCCTAGAATGATAGTGCTATTGAATATAGCAACTTGTGCAGTTGTTTCTTGGCTGGAATATTTCTTCAGTTGTTGAAGGTGCTTGCATAAATATTACTACATTCTCTTTTCTATGACCAGTAGAACAAAAAAGAACTGTGGTAGTAGTCATTAAACAAAAAGAAAGAGATTATGCCATCAAATGACCTCTAACATTCATTTCACATGTAAAACCCATAGTAGTATCTTCACGACATGTTATTCGGTGATATATTATGGATTTTCCAGCTATAATACAAAGATCAAAATTGGAAGCAGGGAAAGTATAGTTATCCCCGAAATGTTTAAGCCGAGAACTCAATGACACCCAATGCACATTCACATACACATCACATTACAGTTATATCCGTTCATCCAAGATTAGCAAATCCAACATTACAATTACAAACAAAACACATAACATTAAGATGTAACTCAAACACCAAAAAAAAATAAAGACATTGAACATATTCATAGGACGACCATCCTAACAGGCCAAGACTCCTCTACACATTATTGCTTTCTGAAATCAAATTGAATCAGGCGAACTCTCCGTTTCTTCCATGCTGCCCAAATCAAACGGTCCACTCCGAGGCACACCATTTGATCAGTTATCGTCGTCGTCATTGTCGCCGGAGAGACCGTCGATGCCCTCTGCCGGGCCGGGCGCGGCGGAGGGTCCGCTGGGCCCGTCCGCTGGCGCGTCCGCAGCGGGCGCGTCAGCCGCCGGCTCCTCGGCGGGGGCGTCCGCCGCCTTCTTCTCCGCGGCCTTCTTCTTCTTCGCCTCCGCCGCGAACGGCGCCACCGCCACGGCCGTGAGGAGGAGCAACCCGAGGACGAGCGCTGCGCGAGCCATGGCTTGGTAACTTAACTCTGTTTTCTTCTCGGTTAGCTGCTTAGCTGTGCGTCCCTGTTGCGCGCGTATGGCTTCCCTGATCGGCGTGGCGACGACGAGCGCTGGGCGCGGTCTTTATATACGGCAAGGCGGAGGCCATTTTTAGGCGGGGCTCGCATGCACGGCGCTCCTCGGCCGCCCGTTACCTCCGCGGTGGCGCGCGCTTGCAGCCGCGCGAAACGCGCGCAGCTACTTCCCGGGTGCTTTCGCTCTGCGCGGTCGGGGGGAGCTGGTGTTCCTGGCCCGTGCGTTGGTATGGCGGGTTGACTGGTCAGACGGTCTTCCCGGTTCGTTGACTTCTGTTGTGTCTGTCTGGCACCGGGCCCATGGTCCTACGTGGCAGTTTGACAGGATGGCTTCGCGTGACGATCCCGCGAAAGCTGAGGTCCAGGGCTATCCGTCGACGTCGACTGACAAAAGATTGGTGCTCACAGAGACAGCCTTGTCTGGATGGATAGACAGACCGACGTACTTTTCCTGCAGCAGAAGATGTTTGGGCTATGTTTGGAACCCAGTGGGTGGTGTCAGTGATGGAGGCCCACAGCTTCGTCGGTGGCGCACTATAGAAGGCGAACGCTTTCATGTGCTCATCGCAACAGATTGGGCCGAAACGGAAAGGGGAGTCTGTACTCTGTTCGTTCTTTCGCACTTTCGCAGTGCCGCCCGGATCAACCTTGTTCTGTCCTGCACCTGCTGCTACTATGCCCTTTGCAAACGGAGTTACCGCCTCCTTCCACTAATTTACTGGTGCTGCGCCAGTAGGAGTACTTTAGATGTGTGGCTTTGCGTTGTTTGACCTGTGAGAAGGAAGAATCGCATCCACCGACAACTGGAGGCGCAAGAAATGAATGCGCAGAGGCGGCACTCTGTTCAGAGCAAAGCATCCAGCGACGATCGATTTGTTTAAGGCCTCTGGTGAAGACCGTAATAAAGTTCAAATTTTGTCCCTGAGATTTGACCTAAAACGCCACAAATTTACCACTGGTAACCATAACTCTCTAACAAAAGTTGCGACGAGAAGCCACATGATGTTCGATGGCAGCAAACCATCAGCTTACAGACTGCAAATCGTAAGAATATGGTGTGGAATTTCAAGAGTACGTTGATAAACACTTCAGGCTCTTCAGCCTTGTTGAACTAGTAATACACACTTCAGACGACACATCATGGCTAAGTAACAAGAAGCAAAAAGGCAAAAAGAAGCACCTAGAACTCGAATGAACAAAATTTGCAAGCGCACACACATACTATTTGCTTCCAAGAGGGATGCACAAGTCTTGCAAGCACACCAACACGCCATCACACCCACGATCACGCCAATGGATCAACACCGCAAAAGACAAGACAAAGAAAAGAAAGCCCCCTTGTTACGCCAACGCGGAAGCCACGGCCGCGGCCGCCAACGTGACGGCGAACCACCGGACGCAGGGCGCGCCGGTGGCCGCGCTCTTCTTGGTCTCCTTCTTCTGGTCCTCCGGCGGAGCGTCGTTCGCGGAGGGCCCGGGAGCGTCCGCCACGGAGGGCGCCGGGTGGCGCGCGGCCTTGCCGGCCTTGGGCGCGTCGGCGGCCGGAGCAGGCGCGGGCGCCGGCGTCGGCGCCGGCGCGGGCTTGAAGAGCTCGACGGGCTCGACGACGGCGTCGATGGCGTAGATGGCGACGGGGTCCTTGTCGATCACCGTGGACTTGACCCGGGCCGGGGCGCCGGCCGAGGCGGCGGTCTTGATGGTGACGACGTCGCCCTGGTTCTGCAGCGTGAAGTTGTAGTTTTTGGCGGCGCCGTCGGTGGCGAGCGTGTTCATGGGCCCGTTGTTGGACTTGAGGCTGGACAGCGAGTAGTGCACGGGCACGGCGTGGAACAGCAGCAGCGACGCCTTGCCGTCGGCGGTGAGGTTCTTGTACCGCGGCATGAACACCTTCACGGCGTCGTCGGTGGGGCAGAACACCGTCACGCCGCCCTCAGCCGACGACTTGTACGTGGACGACGCCTCGGGCGACGCCGCGATCAGGTCCGCGAACGCCTTGCACCCGCCCTTCGACATCGCCGCCAGCACGTCCGGCGGCGCCGCCGGGGCCGCGGGTGGCTTGGCGGCCGCCGGCGTGGCGGCGGCCGCGGCGCCCGCGAGGGCGAGGAGGAGGAGGAGGGCTCCGACGGCGAGGCGGAGGCGGCACATTGTGCCGGGCGAGGAGTGTGGAGCGTGCAGAGGCGCAGTGGTGTGCGTGCGCGGCGTGGGAGTGAGGGGGAGTGGGAGCAGTATGGACACTGCCGTGCTCTTAGCTCTGCACAATGCTGTAACGCCCCCGGAAATCAAGCTAATTTCGTGTCCCTGCCATTCTCCATTTACTTTCCGTTTGATTGTTCCCCTCGTCTTCATCAGTTTCACTTTCTTTTGGACATTGTGGTGCGTCGTGGGGCACATTCATAGATTGGACTTTACTGCAGAAGCAACACACGAAGTGGACGCCAGCAACTCCTCGTACGCATGTACCACACCGTCTCCATGCATGCAGCCTCCATCCGTTTCGTCACTGAGAGAAAAAAAAATAATAATAACAGAAGGGACCAAGCTATCATCATGTTTTTCGAGCATGCGAGGAGCAATAATCGATCGAGAAACATCATCTCTTAGCAGCTTGTAATGGCAAGAACAGTGATCAGTGCGCCTCCAACAAGTCGAATAAAACGCACACACGGCTACTAATTGTGTCCTACTACTGCCTGCTGCTAGCTAATCCTATTCCTATCCACATTAATCATGAGATGGTCATACCCCGTACACGGCTTGTCTAAACCCATCCATGTCAGTGCAGTAGCAGCTAGTGGCAATGATTGCCGTGAGGGCCAAAAGGGTGTCCAAGGGCAATGTGGGCAAAGAACTCGCTCATCCTTCTTCAGATCTTACTTTTCACCAGCTTCAAATGACGAGTCAGTAACCCTAAATTACCTTGGTTACACTATTGCCAGCACATCCCAACCGTGCTTTGGAACCGAGCTTTTACCTGTGGAACTGCTTTTGTTAAGGTAGCGTAGCGTGTAGGGAGAGCCAGGCCGCACGTCGACCGAGGCATCGTATATCGTTGCATTTTGCCGGGTCAGAACAGCAGAAGGACGTGGGATAAAAGGTCGGTCATATCTACCTCTAGATCCGGCCCATGCAGTGGCGGATCCAGACGAAAATTGTAGGGGGGCTGAAGATTTTCGGCTACCCCATATACCATGGAAAATACATTATTTTTTAGGAAAAAATAAATAAATAATACATTATTGATGCTAGTTATTTTTTTTAAAAAAATAGCGTTGTCTCAAATTTGAAGCCATTACTAGTGTATTACTTGAAAGTATAGTGTTGGTAGCATTGAAAAGGTACATGATCTTATTGAATTTGGTATTTGCACTTGTGTTATGCAGTATGCCAGTATACTAATTTATAAAAATTGAGCCATTAATGTTTAGTTACATGCTAAAGTAGACAAATTAGAGGTGGAACTTGCACGTTTGCACGGTCCCTATGTTGCATGCTAAATTGACCCTTTGTTGCTCTGCTGAGTAGTGAGTACAAAGGCCCTGCTCGTAGTTACCGCGACGTTGCAGGCTTCCAGCGCGCCAGCATCGGCACCATTGCGCACCATACTGCAGAGGTAACACGGGCTGATTTTTTGGCCGTGGCTTGGCTTGCTGACTAACAGATGATAGGCCTACTACATGCTGGTTTTTTCAAATGGGCCCATAGGAAATTCCAGCGCAAGTTGTGGCCCAGCTAGACCAAATAACTGGTCGTCTTCAACCTGTGACCTCACCTTCGGCCTTCCATGGCTGCTCTTCCAATCTCTCTCTGTCTTCCATGGCTACAGAAAAGTAGGGGGGGCTAAGGGGGGGCTCCGTGTTGCCGTGGGCAGTAGGGGGGGCTCGAGACCCCCCTGCTGCCCCGGTGGATCCGCCACTGGGCCCATGGCTTTCTCAACTGCCATCAACCGCCTTGGACACGGGTCCCAACCGCCACCATTTCGGTTTGAGAGGGCCGGCCATGTGCAAATTGGTTTTGCTCGACATACATACATTCTCGCCAATTCGCTTTACGTGTTCCGTACTTAGTGATTTAGTTAGTACATATACTACAGATGAACGATACACTTTCATCACAAGAAGAAGAAGAAGAAGAAGAAGAAGAAGAAGAAGAAGAAGAAGAAGAAGAACGATACACTTGGCTTAAACCATTGTTTCTATTTTCTCCTACATGGACCGTGTTCACCAAGTTTGTGTTGCTGAATGGCCGTTGGACGGTGGCGCACGTGCCGGCGTCGCTTTCCGTCGGATCCCTAGCGCGGGCTGTACTGCTAAAGCCAAAAAGCTCCGAATCCGATGCTAACCTCGCTCGATGCACCGCCGAACCAGCTGTAAAATCCTGAGCGATTGGTAGTAGCGGTCCGATCTCTCCATCCGACGGCTGTCTCACCTCTCACGTGAAGGCCCGAATGACAATTTGGTGTAGCAGCCGACGGGTCCCGGGGTCCGAAGCTTCGAGCTGGCCCCACCGCCGCGAGAGAGATGGCCCACTGGCAAGGGACTCCACGCCGCGCGCTATCAAAGGCTCAAAGCAATAAGCAACAAATCACACTCCTTGACCTCAAGCAAGCAAAGCTGTTCTCGGGAGACCAGAGCGCGCTTACGTGCATGGGCTCGGCCGTGCCGGCGTCGGAGCGTGCCATGCCCGCAGACTGTACGTTCTCGGCAGCGTGCGTGGTGGTCCAGCGAGATGTATGGTGCTCGGCTCCGGCCTGCTTCGCTCATGCATGGCGCCAGAGTGCACGGGACAATCACTCGAGATCCGCGATGCTTCGATACTGGCGGTAATAGGGAAAAACTATTGCAGGTGGCGACGAAAGCCACGTACGCCGTGTCTCGCCGTGGTAGCACTATCAACCTGGAGGATCGAAAATCCTGCTCGTAATTAACGTCGTTCTTTAGCCCTATTTCGGTTGTCGTCATCAGTCTTGCAACAGCTGTTATTGCACGTAGCTACACACGTATTCACGTGGATCGATGGTACTTGGATTCTGGCGAAGTGAGTGAGTAAGAAGATTTCGGGACTTTTTTTTTTTGGAAAAAGGCAACCATGCATGGTATTATGGGCCTTAACACAGAATACCGAAGGCCCATATAACACACGTCGGAATTTTTAGGCCCATTCCCAGATTACTTCCGTACGTGCATTTCAAATCCAGGCGCCCGAATAGCACACGAGGACATCATGATTCAACATTGCAACGTGACATCGAAGTGAACAGGAGCAGCACAAACCATTGTTGTACGGTTCGTCCAAGCTTGAGGTACAATTAAATGACCGGATCGTTTTACATCCACGCTTGGAACAAATCATCAGTCAACATCAAATGCAACGCACACGATCCAATCGAGAGGAACCCACCTAAGATCAAACTTAAACAGGCCATCGTGATTCCTCCATGAGATGCATCGTTCTTCACATCTCTTTCCCGCGCATGCATGCCGGATGCCCTCCGGGCTCCGTCTTCGGGCGCCTCGCCGTGTCGCGAACCATACGCATTAGAATGCAGCGAGTGCGGACACGGCGGCGACGATCACGACGGCCACGAGGCTGCGACGGGTATCCGTGGCGCTCGCGCCGCTGGCGTCGTCGTCGGACGCGGGGCCGGGAGCCCCAGCCGGGGTCTCGGAGGTGGTTGAGGCGCTGGCCTCGGCCGACGGGCCCTCACCGGCGGGCGAGAGGGCCTCCTCTTCCAATACGTCGTAGTCTCCGGAGGACGGGGCGGCGGCCATCTCCGACGCCGGGCCGGGGGCCCCGGCCTCGGTCGTCCCCGGGGCGCCCGCCGGCGACTCCTCGCTAGCGAAGGGAGCGAAGCCGGCCGGTGCCATGGATGGCGCGTACTCCGGCGAGGCGGCCGCGTAGCCGTAGGCGGCAGGGACAAGCGCGATGGGGGCGCCGCCGAACGTGGATTCCTCCGGCGACTCGCTCGCGAAGGGTGCAAATGCCGGAGCTCCGGATGGCGCGTCTTCCAGTGATGCAGGTGCAGCTGCCGGGTTGCCCTTAGCGCCGGCCGCCGCCGGAGACTTGGCGGGGGCCAGCAACAACGTCTCCATTTCCATCGCCGTAGGCGCTCCGGACGAGGTCGCGGATCCGACCGGTGCTTTCGACGGCGCGGACGAGGGCAACGCCGACCCGAACGGCTCCGGCGACAATGCTGGCGCCCGGGCGTGCACGGCGACAGCCATTGCAAGGACGACGACCAGAAGAAGGCCGCCGGCGAGCGCGGGCCCGCAGGCCATGGCGCCGGTGATCGATCGTTAGCTTATTTGGTCGGCAAGGCCGGGAAGCTAGCTGCGGTCGTGGTTCGATTATTCAACGCTGTGACAACGGGAGCGCGACGGTGAGTGACTCTCGTCGAGTTATACGGGGAGCGAGACGAAGACGGTGTGGCTATCTTTGGGCACTGTCTGTGCGCTCGCTCGCATGGCGGCTTGTGCAAGTGCCAGGTGGTGGTGGCGCCCGGAGGATCGGGGCGCATATTTTTGGTATACGTGTGTTGCAGCATCACCAGAAAATCGTTTTGTGATAGTGTACGTGTCTCTCAACAATTGGTTATACAGCTATAGAGAAACAGCCACAGCGATTGGTTTGGTTCCTTGCAAAAATGGCACTGCCACCAGAAATTACTTGCACTCAAGATTTTTTTTCTTTAAGTCAACGGGGGTGGGGTGGGGAACTCCCCACCTAAATTTCATTGCATGCAAATGGTGGCCCCTGACGCCAGTTCAGGTGTACAAATTACTTTCACTCAAGATTAATATAAATTGTGCGGGAAATCTGTATTCCCTCTCAACTTTTGTGATAGTCTAAGGTCATACAGTCACATGAATCCCTCCCCGAAAAAAAAAATACAGTCACATGAATCATCCGCTGCAGTACGGCTTCAATTGGAATGTAAACATGTGATTTGAATTTTGAAAGTACTCATGGGCGCCTTTTAGTTGCCTGACAGGTTCATTTGTTCTGCGCCAATAGCTCTCAAGATTCCTGATCATGATACGAATGTCGACAGCTTTTTTCCTAGATGCTTTTTTTTTCAATTTATTTTTTTGTGTGGGGCCGAGACCCCTTGTGTTCTCCTATTTTGACTTTCCAAGGCATCATAGACAGGCCCCGGGCCGATCTCACCGCATTGCCTCACATAAACACACAACTTGATCTCGTTCTTTCTCTGGTCAGTCACGCACTCTATCTCTAACGTGCTAGACTTCATCGTACAGTAGCCAGCTTTCTCATCTGAGAAGGAATCACCATCCCCCCTTCTTCTATTTATACAACCTTCCCAAATCTTCCTCATCCACCCCCGGCCTGCCTTTCAACAAATCCGTCTTGCTCCTTCTAGCTAGCAAGCCATGTTTTATGGCCAGCAGGCACAACGAAAGGCACACAGCGGCACACAGTTCTGCAAGAGCACCGACAACAAGCTCACCGAGGCCAACCATTACCTCGCGGAAGCCAGAGGCGAAGACACGATAGAGCGATCGTTGGCACTGGCCTAGGCGGAAAACGCCCGTGCTCGTGCCTTGTCTTGCATGATGCAAGGATTCTTTGAATGTGCTGAGAGTACGGGGTCTGTGGCTGAGGCTGAGACGCATTGCTCCGCCGCATGTCTTGGCACCATTGGCGGAGCTAGGACAACAATGGATGTTTGGAGGCACAATCATATGGTATATAAGCAATGGCTGATGCACCAAGAGGGAAGGCGAGGGGGCCCAAGACCGACCCCCCCCCCCCCCCACGTGTGCAAGAAGAAGAGCATCAGTGGACAGTAATCTATCGTTATGAACAGTAACTAGTAGGTATACGGCAGCTCGCCGTTATGCTGGCCGGTTTCCTCAACCCGCCGTTGAACAGCCCTAGATCTGATCATGATCTACGCGTCTACGGTGCCAAGGGTGCGCACTTAGACACCGCGGGCGCGGGACCTCGTGGTGAAGGTATGGTCGTGGCACAAGACGCCTGGGGCCGAGATCACGTGGATAATAATTTTACACGGCTGCGAGACCCCCGTTCCGCCTTCCTCTCTCGAGCGCAGACCATATTGCTCGACGACGCGATGAACGCTGGTGAGCGAAGCTCCAGAAAGGAGGCCGCGCGGCTGGCGGCCGGAAGAATGCCCTCCGATGGTGAGAGCTTCGTTGGCTGGTGTGACGCTTATTATCTCGCCGCCGAGTTCCGATGCCGGTGTCCGTGGCCCCAAGCGTGCTGCCGCCGTCGCAAAGGTTGCTGTCAGGGTCACGGTGCGCCGAGCGCGCGTCTTCTTGCGAGGCTGTGGCGGCGTAGGCCTTAGCGCAAGGTATGGGCTCGGTACATTTGACTGCGCCAACAGCTAGTCTCCATCGATCGTCTTTGGTGACTTCGACCGCACGGACGACGGCGACGTTGCTTCTGACGCCTCCACCAGGCGGCTGCTTACTATAGTACGTGTGGACGGCAAGATTAATCACGGGAATGGCTAGGACGCTTCTGAACCTGCACGCTGTTGTGAGGAGTACTCGAATGGCAGCGAGGCTTGCCGTTTACCCCTGCCTGCACAAGTAGACCAATTCTTCATCTTCTCACTCAGAACTTCAATTTCGCTGTTTTTTTCAATGTTGATCTTGCCATCTTGGTGCAATAGACCAGACCATGTTTCAAGTATTTGATTTGTCGACGGCCCATGCTTCTTTCATGCAGTGCATTGCAGGACTGTAGACCAATTCGAGATGTCGAGAATGAAGCATTCGTCATTTCTACCAGGCTCGTCAGATCTTCAACCTGGGTTATGTGGAAGATCTAACAAAACTGAGTACCTCAGCGTATTGAAACAGATACAAGCTATTGTTGATATTATGGTTAACGAGCCAGATCGTGAATAATATATGCAACACAGATGTCAAAGCAAAGATTTTTTTCATCTTTAAGACAAGCTGTACGATATTGAAAGTTCACTACTAAAAAGGTACATAATGACATCTACTAAGAGGTTCAGTCACGTACACCACAGTAAACAGCGTTACAAGTTACAACAAGCTCAGAGGCGTTGATCAGACCCAAAATGAGAGAATACAGACTGAATCCTCTGCAATTCAAGACCCTGAGCGAGCACTGTCAGCAGGGATGCACAACATGGGCGAAACACAACGATCAACGGGCACATGGAGTTGCTCCTTTTGTTACATGACACTTGAATCTGTTAGAGTACAAAAGCCTGAAGTTTTAATCTTGCCTCAGTTACTGCTTTCAGGAACTCATCGGTTGGGTTCTCTTTCGCGGCAGCCAGAGCCGAGATGTAAGCTGACATTTCCTGCTCCATCTTCTCAGTGTCAATATCACCAACATCGTCCTGTCCCATGCCAAAGACTAAGCACTTAGAATTCAGAAAGAAAACAGATTCTAAGCACCATATTCATCAATGGGGAGTACAATTGTACCCAAAGAAAAAAAGGGTCTGCCAAAGACTAATCAAACGTTAGCAAGGACAAGATTAACTTACATCGAGTTGAACTAGCTCGCAATCCAAAGATGAATCATCAGTTCTATCCCTAGGATAAGGGGCTCGATCATTCTCTGACATTTTCCTAAACAACTTCATAAGGGCAGAAACTTCGACATCCATAGAAGCTACATCCACTTGAAGTTCTTCCACCTTGGTATTCGATACATTTGCCTCCCATTCTAACTTCTCCAGTGCTGCCTGCTTCTCTGCTAGCATAATCTGCAACAAATAAATGTTACACAACAAATTAATATCAATCTTACATGTATCTAGTTATGTGTCAATGAAGTTGCAGGACATGATTCCTCATGATATACTGACATAGTATAAATACAGATTTCAGGAGCAACAAACTTATCAGTTATCACAATAGGACAAATCGATACAAACACAAGTAACAGGACCAGTTACTTCAAATCTGTTGCTTAGCAATAAAGTTTTAGGTGAGGCTGAAGATGTTAAAGCACATGAATAATCTACTTAAACAAATATTTCTAAGTTGCCATATGGACTGCCTGAACCCATGGACCAACAACATTGAATGCCAGGTAACAATATAGAGACTTAATATCATAAGTTTCTTTCCTCAGTGCAGTTTGTCATGAACAACGAATGGAGAATACAAGGACAAGCTAACTACTTCGGGACATCATGGGTTCCGAAAGATGGTGTACACCTAATCGCAGTATTTCAGATTGGCAGTTTTAAATTAGGCCATTACTTGTCCTGCATAGCTTTCTTTCATTAAAGTGCAAAACGCCAAAAAGATCACAATGCACAAGTTTTGCCTACAAGAAAGTTATGCTCTAAAGTAAAAAAACTGCAATTCCAGAACAAGGTACTAACAGGCCTTTTGGATTAGAGCCAACACACACCCTACCAAATTATCAATCGCTGACTGCACCTATTTTGTGCATTAACACCGACAATTGGCTGCCCATGTTCAACTGCGCCTGCGCAAGTGTTTTTGCTCGCCTGGCAAGCTGATGCATTGGGGTGGAGGCCCTGGGAGTCAACCAGACAACCCCTAAAGCATTCAGCATTTGCAATCTTCACAGGAGTAAATTCCAAAGACAGCAATGCAGTAGCTAGAATGATGCTTCCTCGAATGGAAGCACTGCATAACTAATCTAATAACAACAGTGTTCGATGAAATGCAGTGAATGCTAAAAGTATTATTCTCATTCACCTTTGCACCATGCAATTCAGAGCCAGTAGATTCAATCAACGATTCCTTCTCAGAAAGCTGGCCCCTCAACTGCTGAACTGCTTCATTCGCCGCACTGATTCGGCCAATCAAGTTCTCGGCGGATCTCAGGGCCTCATCTTTCTCAAGCAATTTCTTTTGCAGGCCGCTAAGCTTCTCCTGCAGAGCAGCAAGCTCCTCTCTCCGCTTCTGTGCCTGATCCACTTGTGGTCGCTTCTTGGCAGGCGTGGTTCTTGTTGTCCTCGCGACCTTTGGATCAGGGACCTGCACATGGAGATGTCCGTGGAGATCAACAACCACCGACTACCACTGTAACAAACATATCTGGCAACCGCAAAAGGCACTATTTAAGGATAATTCCCCAGTTCAGTTCATTAATGCACTGTCCAGTACTCCAGTGCCACTCACACCACTTTCTGTAGCACAACTTGGTACTCAAAAACAAAAAATCAAACAAGAACCCCACCATCTACGGAACAAAACAAGCAGCTCATTCCGAAAGCTAAAAGCTCCGAGGAAAGTCGCAGATATTTCAAAAAGGCCGCGAGAACGCACCTTCTTGGTCTGATTCGGGGTCGGGGTGAATGATATCGAAGACAGCCTCCTGCATCGAGAAACACGGAGCAATGGCTGAGACAAGTTCAAAAACATTCAAATCAAAGAGCGGAGAAAATGCAGATCGAGGGAAGGGAGACCTGGAGGAGGGTGCCGAGGAAGCGAGGCCACCTCGGGTCCTCGTCCTGGGGGTTGGACCCGTCGGCTTCTCTGCCATCTTCTCCGGCGGGAGCAGCGGCGGCGACGCCGGGGGACGGGCTCCGGAACTCGAAATACGGCAGTAGTGGACCGGTTCGCACCGTCGGGGACCCGTGAAATGGCCGGATGCTAGGACAACACTACCACTACCTGGGTAGTGGACCCAGATATGGTTAAGTAACCCTACCAGCCAGATTTCCTTTAGATTTTGCTCTTTTTATTTTATCTTATTTTTGGTTCTATAGGAGATAAGGAGGAGTTAAAGACGAATGTTTTTCAGTGGGGTCAGCATCCAATATTCCCTAGTAAACTTTGTGGGGTCCGAATGTGATTTATAAGTAGCGTTGATTGTTGAGTGGCGGGACCGCTGGAATTTTTAAGATTTATTTTTACCTTTTGAGCAGTTTAATATATATCGAATATGATCTGAGATAGTTTTATTATTCCATAAAATTAAGCCATGTTTCAATTTGAGTTCTAAGATGGATTAATCATTAGTTCAAACAAGGCAAAATATCGGACAAGACTAATCCACGCACTTGCGCTAATTAGTTGCGACCTCCTTTCTAGAGCTCCATGTTTTTCCTTTTTTTGAAAACTATTCCTTCCATTTTTCTAAAAAATCTTACTTACTATAATTTTTTCCTAAAAAAACTTTTCTCAAAAGTTAAAAGCTCTTAGATAATTGTTTAATGGATTTAAATCTGGTCTTAATTTTGTTGCGTCTAATACTACAACGACCATTGATTTGAGTTTCTTTCTTCATAATTATTGTAGAAACTCTAAGCATTTATCTTTTTTACGTGGGTTTCAAGTTTCTTACTTTCTAGTTTTCACTTGACATGCACTTGATTTGATACGAGAAGAAAAAAAAAATGAGGTGCTTAGTTGCTTGCACATTGATCATTGTTATGTGTTTCATATTAATGATTATCAATCATGGGTATATGTATATCTATAAACTTGAAGCCATGGAGGATGTTTGAATGCCCGCCCCACCGAGCTTCACCTAAACTTAGGTCGCTGCTTTGATTATTGAAAAACTTGTGGTTGCCGCAACTCTACTCAGTTAAAAAGCTCGCCTAAGCTAAGCGTAGCCTTCGTTTTCACATCTAGGCGAGCCAAAATTTAAAAACAAACATAATCTTTAGAGGCATCTGACCAGTGACCATATCCAATTTCTAGCTTGGCAAGACGAGAGGAGCCCCTCGTCTAGGATGAACGCATGAAATGAATTGATAACGTTACAACAATTTGTTAGCTAAAACTAAATTTAAGAAGAAAAAAATGTCTCATCGTATTTATCCAGAAACCGAAAGGAGCATATCCGGCAACGGCAGAGTGCATGCCTACTCGCCGAAGGCAGTGCAGATGACAACAGCAATCTCGACGAGCACTGCTATAGAGTACACTCGTTTGTCCGATTTTTGTACGACCAGAAAATTTAATGGTTAAAATCACTCAGGTGGTGGTTTACATATCAATCAAAGAGCTTAAAACACTTGATCAGACAAAAGTCGGACAAATGAGTGTAATCTGAAGCATTTTCCAACCTCGACTGACCATCTGATCACAATTGCGAGCCTAACACCGTAACACGTACTTCGATTGACCCATCAGACCATCAGAGCGCAACCAGCCGGCAGCCAGCCGCGCAGTGACGCCGGAGAAGGTGACGAACGAGATCGTGAGAAGACGCCGTGACGCGCGCGCATGGGCGCGTCCGCGCTGTCGCTGACGCGAACTGCGGCGCGGGCCCGAGAGCGAGAGCAGAAGCGACGGACGGCGACGCGAATAGCGCCGGGACACGTCGTGGCGGCACCAGCGACGACCGACCCTGACCCGTCCCTGACGCGGCACAGCGCCCCGTCGCCGTCGGAATCAAAAGGGTTGTCGGCGTCCGCCGCGGCCCGCAATTCAAAAACACCTCCCGCGACGCCGACGTCCAACCGAACGCGCGCCCGGCCGGCTCCGTCGATCGAGCACCCATACCCGTGCGACTCGCGACCATACCGCCGCCCCGGCCGTATACGCGCGCGCCAAAACAAAACTGCCAGTCACTTGACGTACACGATCGTGTAGCAGCCGCCCTGGCCCGGCTGCCGGAGCGCGGCATCATTGTGGCCTTTGTGGGCGTGTACGAGCCGAGCCTACAACCGAATCTAATAATTACCGGCTGCTTGCCGCGTGACCTCGGCCGGATGCTCGACACGGCTTCATGGTTCGTGCCTCCAGTCGGCGATTATATTGGTGCTTGTGATGATTATTAAATGTGAGGATAACTGCTGGCGACCAAACTAGAACACGATCGATCGGATCGATGGTGGTTTTCGGCTAAAAGCTGGTTGATAATGCTAGTTTTAAGGTTCCAAGGAGCGGCATGGCACGCTTGGCCTAAAGAACAACGCGGTTTTTTTGCGAGCGGCCTCACGTACGGCCCCTTCCCGGCGTCGACAGGTGGCGTGGGGCTGTTTCACGGGAGATTTGTTTAATCACGCGATCAGGCCCGTAAACACTGTGCGTACTAATCTTTTCTCCCATCCAATGGTGCAGGAGAGGGGCCGTAGCTCAGGGCCCTCGCAAAAGTTGATTTCTGGCCTAAAGAACATGCCCAACACTTCCAGCCAGCAGGACTTCTTCTAGTCGTCGCGCACGGAGATGTATACAAAAAAGAACCTCAAATTATATACAAACATATTAGCAACAAGAAGATATATAGTATAGTATTCGGAGATGAAGCCGTTGACAAGCTAGGAAGAAAGAACAGCACTCCTTGCAACTGTTCTTACAACTCGTTATTTTTCTGGGCGTGGAACAACATCAAACCCGCGACAAGGAGTCCTACCAAGTTAGCCTCTAGATTAATATAAAAAACGGGCAATTGAAAATCAGGAAAAACACTAGTGGTAACTAGAGATCACTACACAGCCTTATGAAACAACAGCCAGCTGAGCTTCAGAACTCCGGGCTTTGCTGTGTCCATCATCATCTCGATCATGATGGTTGATCAGCTTAACCACAGCGTACTCAGTACTCACCGCCGGCCAGCCTCACGGCAGGTTGAGGAACAGCGCCGGATCGGTGTCGGCGAACACGCCGGTGGAGCCCCAGAAGGAACCCAGGTCGCAGCTCGACGGCCACTCGAACTGTCCCGGGTCCGACAGCTCCTTCTCGCCGCCGTCACCAACATCTGAGACACCGAGCCCGAGCGCCACCGACGTGCTCTTGATGAGACCGCCCTCCGCCGCCGGAACCGGAGGTGCGGCGTGATGATCCTCCGCGGCAACCGTCGCCGCGGGCTCCGGCGTCGGTGGCCGTCTGTCAGTTACGTCGTCGGCGTTGGAGGCGTCGACCGTGCTGGGCGCGGCGGCGTCCGGGGCCGGCGCGACGCGGCGGCGCTTGGAGCTCCGCTTGGGGCTCTTGGGCGCGGCCGGCGAGGATGAAGACGAGGAGCTCTTGCGTGTGCCGCCGCCGACGGGGACGTTGCGGAGGGAGCCGCCCTTAGTCCAGTAGCGGCGGCACGACTTGCAGAAGTGGCGCGGCTGCGACGTGTTGTAGTTGTTGTAGTAGCAGAACTTGGTGTCCCGCGACTGGCACCGCGGGCACGGGTCGCCGGCCGGCGCCGTCTCCTGCTCCTCCACCTCCTCCTTCGCCACCGGCTGCGACGGCGCCGGGTAGCCCTTCGGGCGGCGGAGGTCCACGCCCGCGAACGGCGGCGCGGGCCGGCGCCCGGGCTCCTGCATGCGCGGCGCCGCGGGAGTGGAGCGAGCAGCAGGCCAAGCTAGCGTAGCGGCGTATGGACGGCGCGGAGCAGAACAGAAGAGAACAGAACAGAACAGAACAGGTGGTGCGTTTGTGTCGCAGCGTACTAGCTCCTCTCGCGTTCGCGCCCGTCTCTCTCTCTCGAGTTTATTATGGGCACCAGCGCCGGGCGGTGGAGCAGGTCCGGTTAAACTCTCTCTTTTTACCGCCAGACCGACGCGTCCGCGGCTCGTGTCAAGCGGCGCGTATCGTGATGTGTGGACGTGTGGTACGTGTGTGGTGAGTCGGTGTGAACTGTGGAGCCGGTAAGTCGGGCGGGCGCCCGCACGCTCGCGTCACCCGCACTTTGACCGCCGCACAGTGGCCGCCGGCGAGCGCCAATAGCAGCCGCCGAGAAGGGGTGTGTGTCCTGCGCCGGGCGGTGCCGTACGCGTCCGTGGCGCCATCAACGTCGACCGTGACCCACAGGTCTAACCCCTGTACCAACCGTGCCGTACCGATCCCGGCCGCGCGCGGTAACTGCCTCGTGGACCAGCGGCACCACACCTGCACCGGTCCCACGCGTCGGTGGAGTGGCTGCGCCTGTAAGCCGCTGCGAGAAGTTAGGTCCTGGCGGGGCCAGCAGGGTGCTGGGCGATGTGCGATGTGCGCGGCGGTGTCGGGCATCGGCCGCCGCCGCGGTGGATGGAGACGGTCCATGGCGCCACCCCGACCCCCTGATGCGATGGAACTGCACTGCAGCCTATCACTAGCTAGCTAGCTAGGCGGCGACGCAGCTATGCTGGAACGCGAGTGGCGCGACGCCGATCGACGCAGGCGCGGTAGACCACCGGTAGTCCGGTACCATTCCGGCGACAAGTCCGCAGTGCGAGCCTGCGACGCGACGGGACCCAAGCCACCACTCACCGGCGCACTGCCCGGTTGGTTCGGTTGGTCGTGGTCGCGATGGACAGTATCGGTGGCCCCGCGCGGCCACGCCGGTCGATCGATTCGGTACGGCGGGCTACGTACAGAGGCTACCTAGTCGTCCACGACCAGTGGGGCACCGCCGTGTGCCGGAGGAAGGGTGGCCACCGCCACCGCGCCGACGCGCCGGGTGGGGCAGGAGTTAGGCCGCGGGGTGGTGGATGGCATGTGACGCGATCGTGGGAGATGATGGTGGTTTGATCACCGGGGGTTAGGCCGCACGGTGGCCGGTGGGGTTCGCCGCTCCAGAGATGGGCCATTTTGCACGCACGGGTGATTGGAGTCGTGGGATCGTATAGAGGAATCGGACGCAGCGGGGGCGTCGCCATTGCCACATTGCGCGTGGGCGTGGCCGGCTTTTGGCGTGGCTCTGGATTGCTTTGCCGCTTGGCCGGGCCGGTCGGCAGAAGAGAAAAAACGGCAACTCTGCAACTTGTTTGCATACGCTAGGAATAGTGCAACCGGAGAATCTATGGATCTTTGATAAGAACATGTTTGCTAATTTTAGTTAACTAAGATTTTGCATATCGCTCAGCTGCGTTTCTGTTTTGTATTCAAAGGAACGAACAAAAGCATGCACGCTATGACTTTGGAACTTCTTTTGTGTATACAGATGGAACTGCTTAATTAACTGAGATGATGCCGATGAACGACATGCCAAATAAGGTTCCTTTTTGTGTGCTCTTGAAACAAATAAGTCGCAGCCACAGCCAGCCGCAAGTAGGTTTTTTCGATCAGGCCCTTATTTGTTCATTTTAAGTTCATTCTTTTTTTTATTACCATTTTAAGTTCATTCATTAGGGTTATAAAAAGGATTATACACCTTTTAAGTTGATCATCAACCTTCAAGTTCATTTTAAGGTAACATAACAAGAATTAAACATGGTTGTGCACCATTAGCCAGATTGCCAACTTTCAGAATTAAATTTTCGCAAGAGTAATTAAACTGTTCAGAAAAGGCAGTTGATGGAAACGAAATAAAAATGTTTAATTTTGTGAATGTTAAGTGGAGTGCGACTATAGTCGACAAATATGGACTGGCTTTTTTCTCGCAAAAAAAGAGGGCTGGTTTTTGAGTTCCCGGGCTGTCAATGCTCACTCGGACTAAGGTGTAATTTTTACAATTTGGTTTTTTTTGAAAAAGTTTTTCACAAATGGACCCTTGGGAAAAACATGTCCAGAAATGGACCCTTCTCTGAGCGCCGTGTTATTTGGCGCTCAGGTCCAACATCTGGGCGCCGACATAATTGGCGCTCACATCGTCCACGTCAGCTGGCGGGCACGCGGCCGCTCTGCTGACTTGGCGGGGGGTGGGCGCCAGATCCGTTGGCGCTCAGGGGGTGAGCGCCGCATCCTTTGGCGCCCACCCCCGGGCGACGATAACGCCCGCGGGCTTCTCTTTTTTTTCCTTCTCCTCAGTTTCTCCTCCACCGAAGAACAGGCGCCGGCTCTCTCTCTCTCTCCCCCCATTCATTC
Source organism: Eragrostis curvula (assembly GCA_007726485.1). Taxonomy (NCBI): domain Eukaryota; kingdom Viridiplantae; phylum Streptophyta; class Magnoliopsida; order Poales; family Poaceae; genus Eragrostis; species Eragrostis curvula. Next base: position 21,360,032 of record CM017441.1, on the reverse strand, counting down.
CCCTCCTCCAAATCTCCCAAATCCGGATGGTTTGAGCCCAAATCTTTTGGAGAAATTTGTTCCCCAAGGTAATCTCCTCCACCTCCTTGAATTTCATCCAATGGAATTGCTTGTATGGCTCTAATTTGGGGTAACCCTAACCCTAGGGTTTGAGGTTGAAATTGTTCGATTTGTTAGGTTTGGTTGTTAGATTTGCAATGGGAAGTGTAATGTTGTTGAGATGTTGATGTTTGGAAGGTTCGGTTGTAGTTGGTTTGATTGGTAGCAATGAATTGTTAGTGGGCATGTTAATGACATAGGGTTGTATGCTTAAATTAGTAGAGAATGAAGGTTTGTTTGATGATTTAGAGTGATTGGATGTAGTTATATATGAAGTGGATGAGATTTGCAGTACGAAATTCGGTAGGGTTATTTTTTATGTTTATTTTGATATGAACAATGCTAAATTGGGAAATTTTTTTTTTGTTGTTGAAATGGATGTAGATGGCTAAATGTGTAAGAGTGCATCATGGAGATTCAGTTGTAAGGACAGAGGATGGTTGTGTTGATTTTATTGGCATGACAGAGGTTATGTTGCTTTTTGTTGAGACCCCAACTTTATGTATTGTTGCATCTCGAGTGAGGCAACGTTTGGGATGGATTGAGGAGGGTGTTAAGTTGGATTTTGAAGGAAGAATTGATGTGGGTTCGTCGAATGGGCCACCTATGAAGATAATGGCTCCGGTGGGTAGTGAGCAGGAATGGCAAGCATATGTGACTGGGTAGTGGGCCACGTATGAAGATAATCGAGACAGGCCCACAATAAAAAGCACGCAGCGTATACGGCCCTTGTTTCGTTGTCACTGGTGGCAGGCAGCGTATGCAACTAATGGAGGCAGGGCCACAATCAGTCACTACACTCCGGACAGACAGGACATCGCATGCACGACCACAGTAAAAGGAGGCAGCGCACCATGATTGCATCAGACAACGCGGAGCATCCTATGCTTTGGACTGAGTGCTTCTCCCTTTCGTTAAATAGAGCCACTTCACTCGTGAATGCAACACACTGAGCAACGCATCCATGGCTAACAGAGGGAGAGGGAGAGGAGAAAAAAGAGGAGGAAGAGCGGGGAGTTCTTCAGCACCGGAAGAGTGGGTTTGGGACGGAGAGCACGGACCGTTCACATATGATCCACCTATTCAACAGTTTCCTCTAGAGTCGAAAGATGATTTTGACTATGTTACCAATCCAATTAGACGGTACGACAACAGAAAGTTCAAATGGCCAAAATGCGGTCATGGCCTGGATTGCGTCGTCCAAATGTTCGACGGCCAATGCGATGGAGGTCGACGCTTCTTCAGATGCCCAAATGGACAAGTGAGTTTTAATTCTTACTTGTTTTTCATTCGCCTTTGAGTATCATCTTTAAGCCTCCTCATCTTTATTCAACATTTGCACACCTTTTTTTTACAGAATAACGAGGACCCAGACAATTGTGGCTTTACGCGGTGGGTGGATCCTAAGCCTATCAGCACAACCGTTGAATACATTAGCTACCTGCAAAACCGCATCTTCGACCTACATCAAGAACTTGAGACGGCAACTCCACGTCAAAGCCAAGAGCTCGTGATTGGCATTGCTGGCCCCGACACTTATTGCCTTGATCCGTACTGCCCATGTCCGCATCACAAGTCAGGCCCAACCAACCCACCACCACAAGCTCCACCAGCACCACCACCACCTTACTACGGTGGTGGTGGGTACAATGACTATGGCTACTCTCAGTCTGGCGGACAGTCAAACTACAGTTCATGGGACTAGATTTCCTACCAAAACCTGGCTAAATGTTACATTCTCGTCATTCAAGTGTTGCATTTTTCAATTCCCTAAAGGCATGTCAGGATTAGTACGGTGTACATATAGGTTAGTCATTATGTGTACCGAACATGCCATTGCAATTTATGTACGTATGTAATTCCATTTCACTGCAATTAAGCCAATGAAGCCGGGTTCTACATCTTTACCATTGCAATATAGCTAGCAAAGTACTACAATTACACAAATACTTAGTTGAAACCAACGGTTCCACATCATAGTCCACAACATACAACAAGGCCTTTTCTTGCGACTGCTGACGAGTGAGGAAATGAGAGGAAGAGGAGAAAGAAATAGAGGACCTTTGTGTGCCCGGGGGTGAGCGCCAAATGGTGCGGCGCTCATATGCTGGGCGTCATATATTACGGCGCTCACCCCTGCCAGGTCAGCAGAACGGGCGCGTGCCCTCCAGCTGACGTGGCAGGGGTGGGCGCCAATTGTTGCGGCGCTCAGGTTGAACACCTGAGCGCCAAATCATATGACGCTCAGAAAAGGGTCCATTTCTGGACATGTTTTTTCCAAAAGTCCATTTGTGAAAAACTTTTTCAAAAAGAGTCAAAATGTAAAAATTACACTCGGACTAAGGCCGCGTTTGGATCAAAGGATTTTCAAAGGAAATACGTAGGAAATGGTTCCAAAGGAAAGGAATCGTATAGATGCGTTTGGAATGAGGGAATGGTTGATTCCTTTCCTGAGGAAAGGAATCAGACGACGTGAAAAACACAGGAAATAAAAAATCCAGTCCAAGCCAAGGGAAATTTTTTGGTCATTGCCTTCTCCTACCTCTACAATCTCCGGTGCTTTCTCTGTAGCCTATGGGCAAAAGTTTTTGGTGCTAACCAATTTGAGGGAACCGTAGATATCTCTCAAACAAGCATCAATTTACCGAATTTGACACTAGATCCCGTAAGATCTCTCAGTTCTCAACCCATTTTGCTATTCTCCAAGAGTTGTTGCTGCTTGGGGCAGGGGAGGCTAGAGCTCCAAATAGCAACAATGGCTCTCAACTCTATTTTCTTTTTCTCTGTGTGAACGACGGAAGGAAGAAGAAGACTGTTCCACTCACATGTGGGTCTTGCAGTAACTTTTGTTAAATTGCTACACCCACACAGTTTGGCTATGACTATGAGTAAATTTGCACATTTTTTAATTTGCAATTTTTACATACATATATAATTCACTTCTCATTCTATAATTTATCTTTTATGCAATCTAATTTAGCTCTAGTACTTTTTTCTATTACCAATTCCTATGTTACAAATCCTGCAATCCAAACGACAAGAGTTTCCAATTCCTTTGTTTTCCATTCCTGTGGTTTTCTTACTTTTCTCATTCCTATGTTTTCTCTGTTCCTACGTTTTTTCCTATTCCTACGTTTTCCATTCCTGTGTTCAAACAGGCCCTAAGCCCTTCGCTGAACCCCGTCAAAACCCCAGGCCCAGCCCACCTCGTCCGCACCAAAACTGTAGCAGCAAAACCGTCTACCGGCGCGATGCTCCGCCGGCGCCCGCGCCTCCGCGCGCTCCTCCGCCACTTCGCGACCTCCCCCTGCCGCCGCAGCTCCGGCCTCCCCTCGCAGCCGCACGTTCCGGGCCCCAATGCTCTCCCGCCGCCGCCGGTGGCGAAGAAGGTCCCCTTCACCGTGTCGGCGCACGGGAGGTCGTGGAGCGACCCGTACCACTGGATGCGCGACACTTCCGATCCCGAACTGACCGCCCTCCTCGCCGCCGAGAATGCGTACGCTGACGCCTTCGTAGGCTCGGCGGGCGACGGCGGCCTCCGCGCGCGCCTCGCGGCCGAGATGCGGGCACGGCTGCCCCTTTCCGCCGCAACTCCGCCTCAGCCCTGGGGTCCTTGGTTCGTATCGCACTCTCTCTTTATCCTGTTGGCGTGTGGCTTGGAATGTATTGATGGTTTCGTTGTGTCTATGCACGCCTTGACATCACAGTTCTGGGTGTTAGTACAGTCATGGATTCTAGTAAATTATGAATTCTGATGTCTTGGAATGTAAGCTAAAGTAACGCGTGTAAGAATAGTACTGTGAATCATTCTGTAATCCGTCTATTACAGCTGTTTTCTAATGATTGCAATGCAGTAGTTAATGATTCCCCTCGGCCTCCCTATGTGTGCTTCTGTTTTGGAAATATAGCGTTCATGGCAACCAAAAAAACAGAGGAAGGAGTTCTTTGTTATGTCTGGTCCTTACTATTAAATGTTCAGTGCTGCAATTTTGTGCAAGAGCGAATAGACCCATAAATAACAAAATTGATTTAAACAGTTGCACAGAATGAATCAGAACTTAAAACAAATATTCGTTTGCATTCAGGTTATATTATCAGTATGTTCCAGAGGGAATGGAGTACCCTGTTTTGTCGAGGAAGTTGAGGCCCTCTGGTGGTTTAGCAGGAGCTCTGCTTGATTACCTTTCTGGTTCTGAGAAGGAGCAAGTGTTGCTTGACTGGAACGAGGTTGCAGAAAAAAATGGTAGGTTCTAATGGCTGGACTTTTCTACACGACCTGATCTCCTGGTCAACTTCTGTCCGGTTTCATATTCTTTGATTGTTTTGCTCTTGCAATTAATTTTTAAAGAACATTTATTTGTTCCTATTTACTGATTTTTTGGAAGATATTCTGTTGCGTGGCTATGTATATTTATCGTTTGTATTTTGTAATTTTGAACCTTGTGCAGGTTATGTGCACATTGGGAGTTGTCGGATCTCTCCAGATCATAGGTTGCTTGCATACACAGTAGATGCATCTGGGGGTGAACTGTTTTCCCTAGAAGTGAAAGATCTTCGGTCTAACCATGTCATTTTTAGTTCATCAGACAAAGGAATAGTTAGTTTAGCATGGGCTCACAACAGTGAAGATTTATTTTACACTGTCTCTGATGAGACTCTACGTCCTAACCAGTAATTTCCCTTCCATCAACAAAACCATATATTCTATATGCTTATGCTTCAATCAATTTTCTCAGCTTTTGATTTGATATTATTGTACCGTACAGGGTTTTCTGTAAAAAGTTGCAATCAGATGAAGCAGAGTTTCTTGTTTTCACAGAGAAAGACGTAAATTGTTGTGTAGATATTACAAGCACAAAAGATTTCAAGTACATCACTGTCAATTCTAACACAAGGACAGCATCTGAGGAAGGTTTCTTTGCAGTTTTTTTTACTGTTTCAAATATATTTCGTGACATGACATTGTTTCTTCCATTTTATATAGTTATTTCTTATCTTATGCTCATGTGGCTGCAGGTTTATGTGATGGAGTCTGATAATGTAAGAAAAGGCTTATGGCCTGTAAGGAAACGTGCTGAAAAAGTGCAGTACTTTCTGGAGCACCACAATGGTTTTTTCTATATCCTGACCAATGCCCCTTTAAAAGATACTGAAACACCGACTGAAGGCTACTATCTGGCAAGGAGTCGAGCTGAAAAGTCACTGGTGGACAACTGGCAGGTCTCTCTTCATATCTAGGCAGTGTTTATTAGTCACACTTGAAGTTGAAAATTATTTTCATAGAGCTGGAGCACAGACTAGGGGCTTGTTTGGTGTTTGCTTGGCTTCCTCAAAAACGTGCTTAGTCACACACAGATGTGCTTAGTCGCACACAAACATGCTTGGCTTTCTGAAAAACGCTGCCTGGTACAGGCAGCGCTCCCTTGCGCTCGATTTTGAGTGCCCGGGGCTGTGATGCATTGCTGGCCCAGGCATCATCCGCACAGGCCATAGATATATAGAGTGCTTATTTGTTTAGTGATATAAAGATACCTTATTTGGTGGCATTGACATATTCAACGTGAAAAGGATGTTTGTTACAACCCTTTTGGGTATGGTTGTATAACCGTTGTGGAGTCCCTTTTTTATGCAAATGATTGGTAACGGTAGGCAATATATATGAATTATAAGACATCCTTTCTTAATTGTTGAATTGGTGCTCATTTGTAGGTTGTGGCGTTCCCTGGGTCACACTGTGCCATCCAGGACATGGATATTTTTCATGATAATTTAGTTCTCTTTCTTCGAAAGAATGGGATTAATGGTTTTTGCTCCATTGATATGCCAACTGATGGTGACTTTCAGGTATATTTCTTTGGCTTGTATCATGTAAACTTTGTATTATATTTTATTTATCACTGAGATAGAACTCTTAGATATGCAACTCTTATATTGCAAAATTTATGCTCTAGTTACAAGTACTTTGTTGCAAGCATTGACTTATCTGGAACTGTGAACTTCGTTGATCATAATTGTGGATTATAAAGTATGCTTTGATTTTATTACAGATACTGACCATTCTATTTATTTCTTTATCCTTATTTTATGCTCCAAGTTGTTGAAAGACTTGTGGATTTGATTGATTTACTACATTTGAATCCTGCAGGTTCCAAAGGAACTTGGCGATCTCAATCCATGGTATTTTCCAATACCGTCAAACTCATGCAATATTGTTCCTGGATCCAACAACGATTTCATGTCATCTACTTATCGTCTTGTTGTTTCGTCGCCTGTGGTACAGCACCCGACCTTTCAGTTATATGTCTGTAAACTATTTTCTCGAAAGCCCTGTTATCATATGCCCTCGTTTTCTTAATGTTAACTAGCTCATGTACCATTTGAACTATAAACCATGGAACCCAGGAAATTCTGATGTGCTACTCAGAGTGCTGTATGGTTTTACATACCATTACAATTTTTTGAAGAGCTACTCACCATACATTTGGAACTGTTTTAGAGAGTTGTCCCGCCAAATGACAGTTTCTCATCATTTTAATCTAGCTGCTTATTATTTTACTCAAGAATGTATCTTGACACTTGCATGTTGATTGTTCTTATACATTTAATTTACGTGCTGCAGATTCCTGACTTAACCGTGGACTATGACATGAAAAAGAAGACATTCACCATTCTTGATCAAGAGGAAGTAACTAACATTTCAGCAAGTCTAGACACTGGTGGCTTGCAATCCAATATTTCGAGCATCCAAAAAAATCTGCATCTTGTTGAAAATTTACAAAGTTGGAGTGACCTTTCCAACCTATATGCATGTGAAAGGCTTGAAGTTATTTCACATGATGGTGTTTCGGTACCTTTGCTGATCCTGTATTCACGGGAAGCACGATGTCATGGGGAATCACCTGGGATCTTATACGGCTATGGATCTTATGGAGAAGATTTGGATAAAAGCTGGTGCTCTGAGAGGTTAAGTCTCCTTGCTCGAGGTTGGGTTCTTGCATTTGCAGATGTTAGGTATGTTGAGCTTACAGGACTACATTCCTTACTAAATTTATGAATTTTATAATTATCATGTTGTGATGTTTGAAGTTTTGGCTCTTCAATTTGTAATAAGGTTATTTGACAAGCAGACTACGCCTACATGAGGCTGGGAGTTACTACGAGCAATAGAAGTCTGAACAAAATTTCTGGATACAATTATCTATTCAATCTTTTAGTAGTACGAATTTTAACCTTGATTTTATGAGAAATACATTAGTTACTACTTAAGCTTATTGAGGTAATAGCGGTCCCTCTAGGAAAGGAAACAACGCCACAGCCAACAATCCTCATTGCAGGGTATATCACAGGGTACTGACTACTGACCAGAATCCTGAAAGAGCTATACTTTAAAGTCATGAAACTCTAGTTTCACATATGGAGTTTTCTTGGAGGCATGAATGCCTCATGTGGTTTGGCTGATCACCTGCTGTTTGTCAACCATGCTTTTCAATAAAAAGATAAAAATAAATATTTTAATCCATTTTCTCTTGAGATCATTCTAGGTTTAATTGATGCAAGGCAATGTATTTCATGATTGGACATGATAAATTCTTGAGCCTAATCGTGCAGGGGTGGAGGGGATGCATCATGGCATCTGGCAGGAACAAAAGCTAGCAAGATAAATTCCATTCAAGATTTTGCTGCGTGTGGCATGCATCTCATCAAGGAAGGCTTTGTTCACAAAAGTCGTCTTTGTGCTATAGGCTGTAGTGCTGGTGGTCTGCTGGTGGGTGCAGTCATTAATATGGTTCCGGATTTGTTTTCTGCTGCAGTTCTGAAGGTAAATTACACGGACAGATTCTTGGGTGACGACATATATTCATTTCGTACTGGGAGTTCTGCTGAATTTCTCTTATCTGCTACATATGCTTCTTCTGGTAATTATTCTATCAGGATTTGATTTATCATTAACCTGAATTTGTTCTTAAAACAGGTCCCTTTTCTTGATATCTGCAACACAATGTTGGATCCCACTTTACCGCTCACTGTCTTGGACTACGAAGAATTTGGTGACCCTAATATCCCAGCTGAATTTGAGGCAATCTATAGTTATTCTCCTTATGATAACTTATCCCCTGGGGTGTGCTACCCACCAGTCCTCGTGACTGCTTCATTTAATGATACAAGGTTTTGTCTAGTCTATCCATTCTACTCTTGCAGAACGTTTACAGGCTACTTGGATCATATATACACGTTCTATATTAGTTATCTGTTAATGCCTCTCTAATTCCTCGTTCAGCTCACAGCATGTCATTATTCTTCATGTTGGACTCTATTAGTTTTCTTGTCAATTCTTCATTTCCTTCTTCGTTTGGCAGGGTAGGAGTTTGGGAAGCTGCTAAATGGGTTGCAAAAGTGAGAGATGTCACGTGCAGATCCTGTTCTCGTTCAGTTATTCTCAAAACTAATATGCAAAGCGGTCATTTTGGCAAGGGCGGGCGCTTCATGCATTGTGAAGAGACAGCTTTTGAATATGCATTTCTCATGAAGGCCTTAGGGATGGATGACACTGCTATGACGTAGTGAACTCACACTGCAGAGTTTGTGCTTCTCTGAAAGCAAAGGCTGACATCATTACCCATTCTGGTCTGTATCACAGAGTGCATAAGATTGATCCACATAGTTATTAAATTATGATAAAGATATTGTTGTGCGTCTGAAGTGTTTAGTTTGTCTTTTGTAATGGTCAATTTTTTGGTTCTTACATTCCTGATTGTCAACTTATGCTTCCAAATGGCACAGTTGAATGCCGTAACAAGGCGAAGGATGAACTGATGCTGTAACATGGTGAAGGATGAAGTTTTCTACATCAATTGAGGTAAGTAGCCAGGAATCCCTTTTTTTTTTGGGTTCTCTTTGGAGGAACAAGGACCTTTATTTATTAACGTCCAACTGGAATACAGCCTGAGGCAAGCATTCATGTACCAGTAGCGGTGCAAAGGAGAGCCACTCATCGCTAACAATGGTATTTAGATATTTGTTTGGCACACGCGTGCTCAGCTTTATGAGAAACGTCGTTTGCAAAGTAATAGAAAATTCTAAAGAAGATCTGCTAAGCTCCTCATATCATCAAGGATTAACGAAATCTTTGACCCCTGTTGTTGGGAGTTACTCCAGAGATCAACGAGAGCTTTGCATTAATACAAATCGATGGAACAGTATGAAAGCATGGTACTCCCTCTGTCCCAAAATACTTGGCATTCTGGCTCTGAACCAGATTCATTGAACATTCTCTGAACCTGGACAACCTGTCTGTCTAGGTTCAGTGAACATTCTATGAATCTGGACATCAGAAAACACTCTTAGAATGCCAAGTAAAGTGGGACGGAGGGAGTATCTAGCATCCTGATTGTCTAGGGATTATCAGTTAAAACATGATTTGGATATATACTATATCTCGAACCAGAAATTTTGTTGTACAGAAACCAATCACCATGAATCATGATCAAGTTGGCCGGTTGTGGCCCATTCACCGTATGAAAGCTTGCTAAGATCCTGATGGTGCGAGACTGCAAGCTATGGAGTTATCCGACCAATAAAAACTTGACAATGGATGCTGGTTCTGACCTCTACTTCATGTGCCTGGTTAGTGAATGTTGCTTTCTTCTCTTTGGCTTATCTTTTTTAGAAGCGGGAATATATTGATATTCCAGCTCTGCATCAAAATGATGCATATAGCTATAAAAATTACATGGAAAAAACGCTCTATTCCTGACGCGCATAGCCTAGGAAAAAGGGAGCAGACAATAAAAATAAAAAGGGACAATGGCGTTTCGACCATCGTTTTGAAGTCTAATTGCATTTTCCTCTTTGGCTTATCTGACAGATCATATGCTTGACCTTGAATTAGGACCAGATCACGTCACATTCTTATATATATTTTTTATGTTTAATCGACTAATCGTCCTAACCCCTTGCTATGCTATTATATGTCCAAAGCAAAATGACAAAGTAATCTATGACTTGTTAAAACGTACTGAGCACATTTTGAGCTTTATCATACCTCTGTCGTTGTGTATATGTCCACATTGTCTGGTCTAGTGGAGTAATACAAAGTAAATGATGAATGTTTGAAACGTATTGTGCACATTTTCTGAGTCTATCCTAGTTTAAGCTTGTTGCTTTCCATAGTGATTCAATTATTTAAGCTTGTTGTGCACGGTGCTCTCGCCCATAGTGTACCAGTTGGTGCGTATGGGTCCATGATATCAACAACTGTCATGCCTCCGGTTTTTATAATCAACAAATCCAAGGCCATAAACATGGAGTTCAGTTGGTCCTTGTTTTTTTCATTTGGGTTACTCCCATACCCTCGTTCTTACAGGTGTGGTAGTTTACAGGTGTTTTTAAGCTTAAAGTTGTGGTACTTCGTACCGATTTTTGAAACATGCCCTGGCCATCTCCAAAATCTGAATATTAAAGTCGTAACTTTATCTGAAACCATAGTATTATCGATAAATCAAGCAGTGCTATGTTTTGTTAACGCACATTGTGTTTGATGGCCCATCTTGCCAAAATTATTTGTTTTCCAGAGAATCCGTTTCAAGAGGGCTCGAGTGCGGCGGTTGGTGTTTAAATTCAGTCGTAACTTCGTTGGAGAACAATGAATGCCCTCCGATTGTTTCCAGCCTTTAGGTCTAGCCTAATCTTTATTCCAGTTGGATTATCATGCGCTCATGATCACCATTCGGACTAACCACCATTTGGTTGATCTGATGATTATACGTAGCATTTCCTCTACATTGGACACGGAAGCATTTCGTTAGTGATTCTCAAAAAAGAAAAAAAAGAAAAAAAAAGAAAAAGAGAGGAAGCATTTCGTTAGTTGTGTAGCCGTGATGAGATTAGCCACTTTGCTTCTCATTCGCGCCTCCTGTCAGTTCCAGCTCCGTAGTGTAGTGTCATGGTATCATAGGCCCACCGCTTTGCTTGCTGGAGACGAAGTGCTGGTTGCTATCACCCCAGGTCTATGCTGCAATTTTTATAGATACCAGTATAGCAATCAAAGTTATCAACTTTGATATGCGTGGCAACATTTATTTTCCTGTGATTTTTAATTGCTCCCCAAATGATGCTGGGCAACCTTGGCACCGCAAGCTGTCGCGAGAAGCTCCAAATACTTCTCCCTTTGGTGCCTAGCGTAATTGAACATCTATGAGATAACCTGACGTCCATTGTGACGCTACATGCCGATCTTAATGCGAACATAACGTTGATGAACCGACGCCACAGGGAGAAGAATAGTCGCATTCTCCCGAGCAAACCATCCCTTGCAAGACTCGGAATTGGCTTATGTTAGTTTTGGACGAAACACCTTCGTTCCATCGCATTTCCTCCAGGAAGCCATGCATAATTTGAGGGGACTGGACCAAGTTTTCAAGTCGAGTGCTGTCCCCACGCGCCAGAGGGACAGGTTAGTGCATTCTGACAAGTGGGCCGTTGTCTGGTACTGGCCCACATGCTGGTGGACTTGTCATCCAGCACAGATGACTCCGAGGTGTGCTCAAAAAAAAAAAGGATGGCTTCGATGTCCCTACACCTTGGCGCGCTGAAGTCAAAACAGAATCCTCCTACACCCATCTCATACACCGAACCACCAACCCACGCTACACTGGGTCGGTACTGTGCTGACGAATCGGACCCACTTACGTGATCTTCATCGGCGGTCCATATGTTCCTTGCCCACGCAGCTCTTCACATTCTGTACGGACAGCCCGCGTGTCGCTGTGCGCGTACAAATAAGCCAACCTGGGCGTCCACACGCGCACGCCTTGACACGCGCCTCCTCCTCGCCGCCGGTGGCCGTTGCAGCCGCACGGCGACACGGACACGTCACCGTTCGCCGCCGCGCGCGCCCACAGGTCCTGGCAAAGCAGCCTAAAAACCAGGAAGCCAATTTGCCAGAAAGAGATAGAGGGAAAGAAGAAGAAACAGCTAAGCTTTGATCACGGGTGCGCCCGGAGACTATTGCAACTTTTGAAAGAACCTTCACCGTTCAGGTGGCCCGGGAGGGAGGTGGGGGTCGCCTCGGGTGTTATGGGCGGCGGCGGCGGGAAGTCCGAGAAGGCGCGGCGGCCGGCGCGGGTGAGGCTGTGGGTAGCGCGTGCGAGCACCGTGCTGCTATGGACCTGCGTGGTCCACTACTTCACGGCTTTCCAGGAGCTGTGGGCGCCGAGCGTGCTCATGATATGGCCCGGCTGCGTCACCGAGCCGCACGTCGTGCAGCGGCCGTCTGAGTTGCTGGCGGTGGCCGGCGGTGAAAGGGCGGCAGCGCAAGCAGTGGCTCTTCCGCCCAAAAGTAAGTTTGGTCGCTTATTGGTTTAGGAATATTTGCGCGTCAGGCTTTCCTTTTTCCTTTGGTTAGGAATATCTGAGCTTTCCCTTTTCCCTCCTTCTCTTTTAAGAATTTTGATATCCTATATATTCCCCGAAAGAAAAAGAGCCAACAATGAAAGAAAGAACTTTGGACTGTTTGGTGTATCTAGTTTGGGGTTATGCCCGATCCAGTTCAATTATCAGGACAACATCAATAACATAGCCAGTCTTTTGATATGATCAATACTACCTTCAGGAATCTACAAAAACAATGGCTATCTGATGGTTTCCTGCAATGGTGGTCTTAACCAAATGCGAGCAGCTGTAAGTACTGTGTACCACAATGTGAATATGTCTACCACGGAGTTTTTTAGTACTGAAATATTGTTGTTGTTTAAAGCTGAAACTTGAGCATGAAAGTTTCACGTTTCCTTTCGTTTTCTTGGTGAAACAGATTTGTGATATGGTGACGATTGCAAGATATTTGAATGTCACTCTTATTGTACCAGAGTTGGATAAAACTTCATTTTGGGCTGATCCTAGGTGACGATTTTTGTTTCTTCATTACTGTGATCCTCACTTTTCTTGCTGGCTATAACTTATTCTGGTATTTCTTTTACAGTGAGTTCCAAGATATATTTGATGTGGACCACTTCATAGCTTCGCTGAGAGACGAGGTCCGAATACTGAGACAACTGCCTCCAAGACTGAAAAGAAGAGTTGAAATGGGAGGATTTCTTCGCTCCATGCCGCCCGTCAGTTGGTCTGATATCTCCTATTACCATCATCAGGTTTGATTTCACCTCCTCTTTTTCTGCTGATGCAACATCATGACTAAAAATCATATCCGGAACCAGGTGAAATTGTAAGTGTTTATTTGGGGAAAACAGATTCTACCACTGATAAGGAAGTACAAGGTCCTGCACCTGAACAGGACTGATGCTCGCCTTGCAAATAATGGCTTAGCCATGGAGATTCAGAAACTGAGATGCCGTGTCAATTATGCTGCACTGAGATTTACCCCTGAAATAGAAAAGCTGGGCAGGCGTCTGGTTCAAGTTCTTCGTCGGAATGGGCCCTTCATAGTTCTGCACTTACGGTATGAGATGGACATGCTTGCCTTTTCTGGGTGCACACATGGTTGCAGCAACGAGGAGGCTGAAGAGCTCACAAGAATGAGGTATTGTACCTTCCTGCAAAAATTTCACTAGCAATCAGTGTAGTCTTCTTTAAGTAAACTATATGTACATTGAACTTGGCAGATATGCTTACCCATGGTGGAAAGAGAAGGTGATTGACTCCGATGTAAAGAGGAGGGATGGGTTCTGTCCATTAACACCAGAGGAGACTGCAATGGTATTAAAAGCTCTCGGCATTGATCGTAATTATCAAGTATACATTGCTGCAGGCGAAATATATGGGGGACAGAGAAGAATGGATGCCCTTACCTCAGCTTATCCCAATGTGGTCAGTCAAGGATCTTTAATGCTAGTACTGTATTCATGTTATTCTGTTCCTAAAACTTTTTGTTATTGGTTACAATCAGGTAAGAAAAGAGACGCTATTACCTTCAGATATCAGGCTTTTCCAGAACCATTCTTCCCAGATGGCAGCATTAGATTACATGGTATCACTGGAGAGTGATATTTTTATCCCTACTTATGATGGTAACATGGCCAAAGTTGTTGAAGGTCATCGCAGGTACTTTACCATTTTATCGACATTCTAATAGTACTTTGTCAATGCTGAAATGCTGGTGAACTTGGACTCGTGGACTCATGGTTATCCTTACAAAACTGCTCGATAAATTTGCATAATTTTTGCCGGCAAGTAAGTTGGCAGGGTATGTTGAAACAAACTTCAGGATCTTTGTGATCAGAAACAGTTTGTAGCTGTACTAGTTGGTAGTTGCTGGCCTAAATTGCAGGATCATATCATGCTGCTCAATCTTATGGAACTAGTACCACTTGTCTGAAACTGAAAGTATGTTAATGTCGATATGTTAGGATTTTTTTTTCCCCAAAGCGTTATGTTTCTGTGCATGCTTTGTCGCCCTTTTTCATACAACCGCTGATGATCATGTCTTATCATTCATATGAGCACAGATACTTGGGGTTCAAGAAGACGGTACTGCTAGATCGGAAGCTTATTGTTGGCCTCGTTGATCAATACAAAAACGGTACATTGAGCTGGACTGATTTCTCCTCTGCTGTTAAGGCATCCCATACCAGCCGCATGGGTGAGCCGTCCAGGAGGCTGGTGATTCCTGACAAACCCAAGGAAGAAGACTACTTCTATGCAAATCCTCACGAGTGCTTGCACCAACCGGACCATCTGTCAGTCTTGTGACGCCCGCCGTATATGCACGCCCTTTCTGTAGCATAAAACATTTGACAGGACTATACTTGAGATTGAATTGGGAATAAGTGGAGACCCCGTCTGTTGAGACGAATAAGCATGAGTGATAAATGGTCTCCTTCAGTTAGCTGATTGTTAGATGATTCACCCATTCTTTGTTGTTCAAAGTAAACAATATTTATTTTTGGTTTGTACAGTCTGTTCAAAACAAAAATGTTTGTACAGATGAAGAGAATAAGAATTGCAAATTGTTGTTGTTTGTTCATGTCACTGAACTAACTTGTATGTGATGTAAAAATACATACTGAAGAAGTGATGGTAGTAATGAAAAGTTTTTCCTCTGTACATCTGGACTTGCCACGGAGGTTTAGATTGGTGACTTGTTTGTTTTATTTTACCCTTGAAGTACTCTGCGATTCCCGGTCCAATGTTTGTGCTGAAAGAGATGACATATTTATGACTTTTTGCTCCACTTAGACCAGAAGTTTCGCTACTAATAGAAGTACCAGTACCTGATGAAACATCCGAAGGAAGTTTCACGTGCTCTGCCCCTTGAAGCCAAGCCGCCATCGTCGTGTTCAAGCCACGCAACCAAGCAGTACTTGCAATTCAAAGGCACTGACGTCGCCGCAAGCAACCGCACACGTGCAGCAGCGCGTTCACGTACCATCACGTCATCAGCCATTTGCTGGCGTTCGAATGAAGAACGATGGTCCGGATGAGCCCGTCGTCTGACGTCCGAAGGCGATAAAGAACTGAAAGCAGCTGTTATATATGCTGAATGTGCAAATTTTGCAAGTTGAGCGTGCCGCAAGTGCCGTTACGGATGGTTCGGTCAGCGCGGCGGCGGCCGGCCCCCATCATTCCGGGCTCAGAATTCTCCCGGTGGTGGGTTGCGTCGGCTACTTTCGCCGTGCGGTTTCGTAGTGCGAGGCGCACAATCATGACGGGGATCGGCATGCGTGATCGCCGGCCTTGGCTTCTCCCGGACTTCGAATCCGAACCTTTGATGTCTCACATCATCAGATCGATGGTGGCAACGCGATGCTGTTACTAGTCGCTCTCCCGAACGTGTCAGGTAACGTCGGATACGAAGTGCACGTAATCCATTTTTGTCCATTCTTTTTCTTTTAGTTGACAACGTAATCCTTCCACTTGGCTGTACCGTGTGGTGCGTTCTGAAAGGGATAAGAGTAGACCCGCACTAGTTTATGGATGTGCAGATCATGTGATGGGTGGCGTGATCTTGACAGACCGCCCGTGACCGGGACTTGGTTTGCGGTGACGTCGATCATGCCGCGAGCGAGCTCACTCAAGCCCTGGTTTGGCCTCCCGCCTCAGATACTGGAGGAGTGTTAAGTACTCGGCTCGCATAGTCAACATCACGGGTTTTGCTATCGCACCCAGGACACCGTCTCCCCGCAGCCGCAGTCAACCGGATGACGGCGGCACCCGCTGTCAGGTGACCGAGAGAGGCGCTCACGGTGGTGGCCGCGTCGGGTCATTCGTCACTAATCGCCAAGGGAAGGGAGTAGCACAATTCGAACAAGTTGACTAACAAGTTGCTCTTGGCTTCGAACAAGTTGACTAACAAGTTGCTATTGGCGCAGCACAGCCCGTCACGCAGAAACGGGTCTGTTTGGATTAGACCCTGGATTTTGCTGCCTGGTCCAGGCATTGATCTGAGCCCCGCCTGGGATTGCTGCCTGGCCCAGACAGAAATTCCAGGACTTCAAGCAAACAAGCCAAAGTGCGAGAACAAGCAACCAGACAGATAATACTACAGCATATGCTTTCAACACAACGGCACAACTTGACTAACAGGTGGAATACTCGGGCAGAGTTGACGGAGTTATCTTACAAGTTACAGCAACGGAGCTATTCGGGGGGGAGAAGCTTCTCATGTGAATGGAAGCCTGTGTACAAGAGCGGCTTCACAATCCGCAATGGGAAGCTTCATGGTTTGTTTTCTCTCTTAGTAAACAACCCTAGATAGGATGGCGGGCGATCAAATAAAAGAATACACAAGGGTCCCGTTCATCATGAAACTGTCCCAGCTAACATAATGTACATGGAACCTGAGGGCCTCCCCAGATGGTAGGGAGGAAAGAATGATCAATCGTTCTAGATTTGGTCGGACCACCATCAGCTGTTGCCAGGTTTATGCCGCTTGGTTGCATGTGATGGAGCTTCCGCACCGCTACCCAACATCGTCAGCTGATGACCGGTTTCGTTGTTAGAAGATGGCTGTGTCTCGGTGGGTTCCTACACATACACAAAATGCCATGTCGAATCATCATCTATAGGGATAAATGACACTACATTACTTGACATTATTGTACGGGACACCGCCCTAAAGAATTTCAGGTTACGAAAACACCTATTAGTAAGCACACACACAAGCAATAACTAACCATCAGAACCTTGCATTGACGAAATCACCACAAACAAGAAGGCCCATATTTTCCTTACAAATTTGAAATCGAATGATTGAACTAACTTTAATACATGTGCATCTGGTGGTATAGGGTACTATACCTTTGAGGACACACCAGCAGCAGGTCTCTTGACAGCGCGCTTGCCCAGGTTGATCTGCACAGAGATACTGGCTTGGGACAAATCTATACCTGAGCTTTGAAGTGCCTGAGTTAACGAATTAAGTAACCTGTTCCAATTAAAAGAAAAATGTAAGCTGCATCAGTTTGCTTTTATTATGGCATAGGTAACAAATACAACAAAATCACAAGAGCTGTCAGGAGACTAGAGGGCACAACCCCCCACTAAGCTCACAAAAGAAAACATTAAGAAAGAACACTATGAGGGCTACTGACATCAGGGCTTAGCAAATTGAACACCAGAAA
Source organism: Eragrostis curvula (assembly GCA_007726485.1). Lineage (NCBI taxonomy): Eukaryota > Viridiplantae > Streptophyta > Magnoliopsida > Poales > Poaceae > Eragrostis > Eragrostis curvula. The sequence continues at coordinate 21,342,360 of CM017441.1, read as the reverse complement.
AATTAGTAGTAACAAACAACAAAGTGATACTCGCAAAAGAAAAAAAAATAATGATGGACACTATGAGCGCTATTGACATAAAGGACTTCACATACTGAATTAGAAAAATTAGTAGCACTAGTAACAAACAACGAAGTGATATTCTTTGTAACATACTCTTGGGAATATTGACTGGACACACTGATTGTTCCTTCATCTATTGCCAACTGCTGGTTATTAAGCGTTTCGCTGTTCACTGCACATTCATCTACAGGTGATGGACCTGTCCACTGGGGTTGGCACTGAGATGCCACATTATCTGCGAATAAGCAAAGATTAATTTAAAAGCAACCAATACTGCTTCTAATCCCAGAGAGCACCTTGGAAAATTAGGCATAACCACAGAAGGGTGAATGATCATACTTGTAAGATTTGTTGGAGTTTCTGCTGATCTGTACGACACACTAGCCATGTGATCAGTTTCAGTCTGATCTTGTGCCCCTGAGGCAGCTGCCGATGTCACTGTGTTGTGATTATCATCCAGTTTGCCTGTGAAATTAAACCCAGGGGAGGATCCATTTCTCGTGAACTGTGCAGGGTCAGGCAGGGCATCTCCTGGGATCTGACCTTTACTCTGCAGTACAAGCATGAATACATAAGAGTTGATCCAAGATTCCTCGTCTAATATCAGATTCGATAGGACAAATGCACTAGCAACAAAGGTACCTGCGCATTTTTCCAGAATGATCGAAAATATATATTTGACTGCAACATGTAAAACTATGTTGAGACCCAGACAACCAAGAATCGACTATTCCTTTCATAATTATAGTAATATGCAGCTTTGGAGCAAGGACTTACCCATGGAAGTATTTTTGCATTTTCTTGGTTCCATTCTGGGAATGAAGACTCGTATTTGTTAACCTTCTCTTGCAAAAACCGTATATATTCAATAACCTACATTATCAAGCATGGCCAGAAAAAATAAGTTAACCACTAAAGAAATACGGTTTGGGTAAAATATGAAGTTATTTAAGAACTTTACCTCCAAGAGGAATGTTGCCTTGTCTCTCTTCTGATCACTGTGTGGCAACAGCTCCCTAAGTATCTGAAACCTGTAGATGTAGTGTGAAGTAAAAGAAAATTAATTCAAACAGATAACAAAATTTATTTGTGAGCTCAAACTAGCTGCAAATATTAACACTGCACAATCACCTGTCATTGATCTTACTGCGTCTGCGCTGCTCTGTGGCTGAGTGTTTAGATCGTGGTGTGTTTGGCCGCTGATCCGTACCGCCATCACTGCAGCTCCCGCCCTTCCGGTCCATCCTTACTGTCAACTCTGATTATACAAACGCCAGTCATCAGTATAAAATTATGGAGAAAACAATGTGTGAACCAATATTTTACTCATTTCAGAATAGATTGTAGTTAAACACTTTTTTTTCATTTTTTTGTGACATAGCAAATATTTCTCACTCTACCATGTCAGTTTCAATTGTTGATTTGATTTCTTGTTATGGATTGTACCATGATTGTTTGGGAAGGGGATACAGACAACAGAATCCATGCTGACTACTGGGGTACTAAGGAAAAACTTATCGCAATATGAGCAACTTCACCTAGCTGCGACACATATCCCCTTCAATTACATGAGAGAAGAAAAAGGGCATTCGAAGAATTTTGTGACCGCCTCCAGCTCTGGCTGGAGTTAAGAGAAAGAAGACAGCAAGAAAAATACCCCATTGGCAGTAAAATGCAAGTGATCCATGCATGGACGGTGTACACCTCTCATTTTATATCTACAGCGCTGAAACCAGTCGCCTTGCTAACACCCCTCTCCCTCATGGTGACCCTGACACCATTAACATGGTTCCACATTCCAGCCGATGCATACAAGTTTGCAAGTTGCACATAGTGCCCAGCATTAGAACGTTCCAGCTCAAAGATGTGTCGTGCGGCACACTCCGCCATGGCCATGTTTGAGTGCCCGTGCATCTTGCAACCATGAAGAAAGGCACCCCATACACTCATTTCTGGCTTGATGGGCATGTCCATTATAAACTGATACACCCTGTCAAGTTGGCCAGAACGAGCAAGCAGATCGACTATGCAGGCATAGTGTTGGTGCCGGGGCTCTATACCATAGTCATGCTTCATGGAGTGAAAGCAGCTCCACCCTTTCTCCACAGCACCCACATGGTTGCATGCTGAAAGGAGACCCAGGAATGTCACATCATTGGGTCTAACCCCAGTGAGCTTCATGTCCTCGAACAGGGCAAAAGCCTCCTTGACATGGCCGTGCACCCCATAACCACTGATTAGTGCACTCCAGACGACCACGTCTCGATCCTGCACATGGATCCGTTGAAAGATTGCATGTGAACGGGCAATGTTCCCTAACTTGGCATACATGTCAATCAGCGCTGTGTTGACAACCACATCATCCCTGTATTCACTGCCTAGGACATAGCCTTCCATCCATTCTGCAAGCTCAATGGAGCCGAGCTGAGCACATGCCAGGATCACAGAAAGTAAGGTGACAGAGTCAGGGGTCATGCTCCTTGAAACCATCCTCATTCGCTTGAACAAATCCACCGCCTCACTAGCAAGACCATTCTTAGAGTAACCTGATATCATTGCATTCCAAAGGATCACATTCACCTGTGTGGATGGGACCCTATCAAAGAGGGCTCTTGCAGCCACGATGCACCCAAACCTGGCATACATAGCTGTCAATGTGATCACTACATCTAGTTCGTTGTCAAATCCACCCTTGACTACCAAGGAATGAACTACTGTGGCAGCAGGGAAGTTGTCAATCTCCATACATGCCTTGATGACGGAGACAAGCAGTACAAAATCAGGGCGGACCTCAGAGCGCATCATTGTCATGAAATGGTAGAGCCCTTGCAAAGGAGAGCCATTTTGCACGAGCCCTGAGATTAGCGAGGTCCAAGAGATGACATCGCGGTCACACATTGCCTCAAACACTTGGCGAGCGCTCAAGGCGTCACCACAGGTGAAAGTACATCGCGATGAGCGTGTTGTCTAGGAAACGAGCGTCTAACGCATGGGCGGCCACGCGTAGCGCGTGGGCGTGCGCCGCCCGGCCAGGGACGGATTTAAGCACGTCAGCAATGGCAGCGGGCTGGAGGGAGGAAGGACGGGTGGTGCGCGCGGAGAGCCAGGTAGTGACGCAACGCGAGGGAAGGCAGGCGGAGGCGGTTGGCGAGGCGCGCGGCGGCGTGGAGGAGCTGCGGGGACAGGTGGTGAATTCCGTCGAGCAGGTGGCGGGCAAGGGGGCGGAGGCAGGGTGACGAGCGAACGCGGCAGGCGGCGCGAAGCAGAGCGAGCGCCACGGCCGACGAGCCACCTAGGCGGCCGCAGACGAGGAGGTGGGCGTGGAGCTGGTGGATGTGGGCTGGCTGCCACTGCGAGCCAGCGCCCGGCGCCATCAGCGCATGCAGACTCATCCCTCCCACACTACTCGTCTCTTCCTCACCGTCAACTCTGCTAAACCAACACGGAACACTACCCCGATGAGTACAAGAATGGTGCGGCCTCGGGGGCAAAAGGAAAAAACATAAAAATGGGGTGGAAATCATCAAAATTCCAGAACAAAATCACATTTTCCCATCATTATTCGACTAACAAACGTCTAAAATCACGAATCGTTAGCAGATTTAGCGGAATTGGGGGTACCTTTGAGCGAGGAGGAGACCTCGCGGCGCGCGGCGAGGCCGTCATCGTCGTCGAAGCCGGCGCCGCCGCTAGATCTGGAGCCCGAGTCCATGGTCCCGCCGCCGCCGCCGCCCCGCCTGTGCCTTTCCGGCTGCAGCTGCTGCAGCGGCCTGACCTGCCCGGCGCCGGCGAAGGGGAGCGTCCACTGGTGCCCTGCGGAGTGGAGGACACAACAACACACACACACAAACAAAGCACCCGCCTTTAGCTTTTACAGCTTTTTTTGTTTTTCCAACAGCTATAGAAGGATCGTGCAGGCGGGGAGCGCGTGTGGCCCACAGGTCGGTGTGAGTGGGGACGGTGGAGCAGCTAGCGTGGCGTGGCCGTAGCCGGCGGCGCGGCGCGGCTAGCGGCTAGGCGGCTAGGCTAGCTGTGGGCCGAGGCCGACGGCTGAGCACCTGGAGCTCACGTGGTGGGCTCGCGCGAGAGAGGACGGGATACGAGAGGATTTGCACGGGCGATATGGGCCACCGCCGGGCCCGGCCGGCTGGCCGGCGTACATGCACGAGGCCCGCCTCGCTCTCGTACACCGCCGCGAGACGAACAGGAGCCCGGCGGCGCCCACTCTACGCGTAGCCGCACGGCCAACCAACACGCAACGAAAGGGCGACACAGAGAGGTGTTTACTCGTTGGTTGGGCAGGGAACTTTAGGCACGGATAAGGGCAAAATATGAAATGAGAACCACCTAAGCTGCAGATTCTATCTACATCACACATTGTGTATATTCAATGAATAAAATGCACTGCTACAGTTGTAGCAGCATATCTCCATCGTTGAATGTGCATGATGAATGGTGTAGATAACATATGCAGCTTAAGATGTCAAAAAAAAATTCCGCTTTACACGGACAAGACGAGGTGTTGTGCAGTGCGTGCGTGCGCGCGCGTGTCCGCGTGGGTGCGGCGTGCGCGTCGCCGTCGATCGACGACTGGAACGACGAAAGCGATCGAGAGACAGGCAAAGCAGAGGCCGCCTCACCGCTTTTCCGTCGTCAGATAACCCGCGTGCTAGGGCGGAACGTAGCTGCCTGCCGGACGAGCTGCGCGTACATAGCACCTACTCCACCTCTCTAGTGCCTACGTCCCCGTCGCAGAAGCACACGGCCGGCGCGACGCGTGCACGCGACGGCAGCCGTGTGCCCGTGCCGGACGAACAGTGTGCGTGGCCCGGCGGTGCACGGAACAAGTGCCACGTACGTGCAGTGGGTAAAAATCGGTTGTGGCGCACACGCGTGCATTGAACGTACCTCGTCCGACGAGCTGTGACGCAGGCTGGCCCCAGAGCACGAGCGGCGGCTCCGCCTTGATCACGGCCGCCGCGGGCGCGGGGCAGATGCTGAAGGTGCCGACGCCGCCGGGCAACGGCAGCGCGTGCTGCTTGATAACCCCCTGAGGCTGCGGCTGCTGCGGCCTGGCGTCCGCTCCGGAGGACGACGTCTCCTCAGGCGCTGCCCCCGGCTTCTCCAACGGCTGCAGGAAGTCGTGCGTCTTCAACAAGAAACCTGCAGCATCAATGGCGGCTTTGGTCCTCAGTACCACGTACCTCGCAGGATCGATTGCAGTTGTGCAGTAGTAGTAACAAGAACGAACAGGAATATTAACACGCCGGTCGGTTGACAACGTTGTCCGGCTATAGCTAATCATCATAATTAATCCCGTGGGCGGGTGGGCCCGGGCCAGGTAGGATGGAAGGCCGTCGACGGCTCCTTGCGTCCAACCCACACGTGATCCGCCGTTGCTTTTGGCTGTCGCTTCTCATCGCCCCCTTTGCACGAAATTTAAACCGCAATCATCACACGTCAGAGTAACTAGTAGACTGCTACTGACTGGTTTAATTAATTAATTGGAGACGGGCAAACTCGCTTATTACTATTCGCTTTTTCTTCTTCACCGGTTGATCCCGCAGCCGCAGGAACTGCCAAATTCTGCAGCCTCCTCGCAGATCTACCTACCTACCAGCTACCGCCGGCGAGTACACAAACAGCGACGAGAGGGGGAGGTGCATGCAGACCTTGAGAGGAGGAGCCGGCTTGGCGTCGGCGTGGAGCTCGAGCGGAGAATCCTTTGCCGCAGCGGCGGCCGCGGTGTACAGCGAGAGGAAGTCGTGCTCGTGCGTCGCCGCCTTGTTCCCTGCGGCGGAATTCTGGTGAGTTCGGCCATGTATCCAACAAAAGGTAGAACCGAAAGAAAGAAACGCGAAGCCATGGTGTAGCCAAGCTCGTAGTGCGCATGCAATCTGCGTACCTTGGATGCCCATAACTGTGTAGCACGTCAATCAACCCGCCTCGCCATCGCCGCCAGTCGCGCGCACGCAGTTCACTCGCTTTGAGCTCCGCCGCCGTCGTCGAGAGAGAAGAAGCGCGCTGCGCAGAGCAGCCAAAACCCTCCTTCTTCGGCCGGATCGGAGAAGCCTGACGCGATCAGAGAGCGGTCTCCATCTCCCGCTCTCTTCTCTCTCGGCTTCTCTCTCTCCCTCCAACCTTGCTTTAGCTCGGGCTCTCGCTCGCTTCGCTTCGCTTCTCCTCCTCCACCAACAGCAGCTACGCCATCTCGTGTGGTGGCTCGCGACACGCTTTATACGGCGTGCGCACGTTAAGCTAATCACAACGCGCCTTCCTGCCGCGCGCCGGGACCGAGGACGGCGTTACGTACGTGACGGCGGCGGTTATCAGCGCACGTGCCGCGGTTAACTGCCGCGCCCGTACTGGTGCGCCGAGGATTAGCGCATGCGGACGCGGTGGTGGCGTGGTTAATCCCGAGGCAGCTCAGCTGGTGGAAGGGGATTAGGAGGAGGATGTCACGAAGATTGATTAATCGGCGGCAGAGAAGGGGTTTGGCGGGATCACGTGACGGTTGGGGCGCGTGGGACCCGCGCGTGAGGTGCGGAGGCACATGAGGCCGGTAATTGCGGGCATCCCGTGGATGGAGACGGGCGAGGTCATGTGCTCGAGATTCGGCCAGGCCACTCCTCCCCCGTTCCCACACGCTGCCTCCTTTTTCCTTTGATGATGGATTCTTCAGAAAAAAATAGAAATACTCTACTTGAAGAAACGATGGATGCGTAGACCTTAGGAGCCAGAATAATAAATACAAAGAGACTTCTGATAGAAAAACGATATCGTTTTGTTACAAGTGTAAGTATAGTGATCAATATCCCAACGAGAAAACCCCTTCCCTATCAGTTTGTTTCAACTTTCAACCATTGGATCACGATCTTCATAGCCATCATTCTTAGCTCGGTTCACTCGCTTGTCCTCCCTCGGGGTTAATCCCTTGCAACCGGGGTTTCATGGCTGACACATTGGACAGTAAACTCGATCAAACACTTTTCTGCGACCTGCGTGTCGGTAACCAGGAGGAATCGTTTACCAGAGCGCGACCACGGCAACTCCTTCGCCCTTCTTTTTACCGTGTTTCATTCACTCGGCCACCTTTCGCTTTCCTCCACCTTGTGCGTGGTAAAAAAGGGATCGGGTGAATCGATCCGCCCGGCCAACAATAGCAGACCGCTTCACGTGGCGCGTACCCTATCTATACCTATCTCCTCGTCGACCTTTCTTTCACCCCGCGGGCGCAAACAAAGACCAGGTTCCGTCGCCGCCGTACCGACCGGTCGCTTCCCGGCGAATTCACCCCGCACGTGGTCGCCCATCCACCGGCTTTCACTGCGCGCGTCCCCCACCACCCGCCGTTCCCGCCGCGGCGGCACGTAAACTCTACGCCTCCTCCTCGCAGGCGACGACCGGATCGCATCGTATCTGGCCCGGCTGAGTATAGCACGCACGCACGTAACGTACGCAACGCGTCGTGATCCGGGGATGGATATGCTCCACTGGAGGCGGCGACGCACGCGAGGTTTCACGTCTCCCCGCCGGTCGCCGTCGTCCGCGCGCGCGCCCACGCCGAGGGAGCGAGAGAGGGCAGCCGGGGCCGCGTGCGCGCGCGTGGTGGAGACGTCGTCGCGCGGGGCCACCGGGGTGAGTGCGCCGTGCGCTTTTGGGGGCTTTGTCGCGTGCGGCCTGCCTCGGTGTCGTGGGTCGCTAGCCAGCCAGCCAAACACAACGAGCCGCGACGCGACTCGCTTCCGGGCCCAGCTCTAGCTAAAACCTGGTCGGCGCCCGTGCGCGCGTGCTTCTGAGGCCAGCTCGGGAATAAAAGGCGGAAGGCTCGAAAGGCGTCGAGCCTCCCATGCCGCCTGGTGCGTGCGTGTCGCATGGGTAGGCGTCTGCATGCAGGTAACTACTCTTTGGCAAACACGATCTATGCCGCTATAAGAAACGTGCGCTTCCCGGCTGCTTCATTTGTTGACACATGTAAAGCTAAGAAACACATGCAATACACTTTCTTCGGTGAATGGGTGCAACCACCCCTCTCCTAACGTTTTGGCTGTATGCCCCCGGTTCTTCGCCCAAAATAGCACCAGCATCTCTCTTTTGGCGATTGAATTGATGCCACAGAGAGATAGATCGAGCATCCAGTGTATGGTCACGTACGCACGAACGATCAGCTGAGCGAGCTTGTGGGGAAGAGGCAGACAAGGGGGCCCGTGCCGCCGCGCGCGCGTGCAGAGACCCGGATGTGGGGGTGGCCCGGCCGGCCCGGCCGTGCGCACCCGTCACGTCGTCGGAGCGCGAGCAACAGCCGCGCGGCGGCAGCGGCACCGATCCGGCAGAGCGTGCACGAGCTCGGCGGGGCCCCTGCCTTCTCTCCCGTCTCCGTCGCCTCCGCGCGGGGAGGGACCGTTTCTGGAATCGCTGCGGCGCGATCAGGGGAGGGGCACGCTCACGTGTGCCCTGACACGCGCGCACGTGCCAACAGTGGCGGCTCGTCCTCCCGTACTGCTTGCGGCTGCCTGCGAGATCTGAAAAGCTTGGGGCGACACGGGCAAGCCGGCCGGTCGTCCATAGATCATCATCCTGCCGCATGGCCGCGTCTGCATGGTGGTGGAGCCTCTGCCTGCGTGTGCTACGGATAAAGCCAGTTGCTTTGAGCGATCAGCAAGCAGTACAAAAGCTATGCTCCCATGGCCCATGCACCACTGCCTGCGCCACTTTCAGTGTTGTTGGACTCGCGACAATTTGTCAGTAGTACTAACATTGATCTCCAGCGGTAAATCTAGAGACAACGATAAACTATTCATGTAACAAACCATTGTCCAATACTACACAACAACATACTACTATATGAATGTGCAGCATAATACAGAGACAAGCATGTATCTCGTCCATAATCGACGATGGGACCCCGCAGGATTCTTCCATGCATGTGGATCGTCATGTCAGCAGTTAGCAATGAGTAAATAAACTAGAAAAACAATCATATATGCATGGTCTGTACCTGTACGCACCTTTTCCTCGACGACGAACCCCTTCTTATTTCTATCGACAGCAGCATCTCGATGTCAGGCAAAGCGCCGCGTGCTAATCATTCGTGCAAAACCTTGCCCGTACGCCGACCACCGATCCCTATCTACGGTGAACAGCAATCGGAACAAATTGCTCTCTGCTTTTGCCTGAGTTGTCATGTCGGAGTTTTGTATAATATGTCGACCGCTACGCATATGTATATCTTTGGCTTAGATAATTCGATCGAGCTTTGGATCCATGGCGCCATCATGCGCGTAGCACCCCCCCATGTGTGCACCGCCTTTCTTCTTCTTCTTCTTTACTCACCCGCTCCAACTTATTTAGTAGGGTTATCATGCAAGCACGTCGATGGGTCTTGTCCATATAGGTAGCTTGGGATAATCTTGTCCGATGCTCTATTACACTTGCTCAAAAGCCATGACGTTCTTTAGTGTTTACACCATGTCTAATCTACACTATAGTAGTGGACCAACTTAATAGAGTTATAGATCGAGCTAGACAATTGTTGGCAACAAGCTTTATCTGAAGTCTGAACTTTCATCTCGAAAAGAATTGTAAACTTTCAGGATGAAAAAATGTAGCTTAATGTAGCATTTGGAAGCTGGATTTAGCTATAAGTAAACATGACGCCGATACACATGGCAACGACCTACATTCTCCCTTCCTCCATTCTCTTTTGTAGAAGGTAGGATCCTCTATATTAAACATGCTGGGAAAACGATGAAGAAAAAGGTCTTAAATAGCTTATAGCTTGCTGATCACCTAATAACAATTAAAAAACGGAGTCACATGACCGCTACAAATTAAACCTATCTATCTGTCCCCATCCGCTCAAGGAAAACAATCTACACTGGGAGACAATCGAAGCATAAATTAGAATCAATAGAGCACAAACCCATCTGTCATGCTCGTTTCTCGGCAAAGCGACACGACAAAGTGAAAAAGTACAGTAGTTGATCTCTGGCGGTTTATGCATAAATAAATCTCACGAGATTAGATAAAAAGTGATTATATAGGCCGACACTCTGCCAGAGTGGAAGATTCCGAGTGATAATTTAAAAGGGAAAAAAGTTTAGCTTGATCCAGTTTATAAATAAGGTTTACAGAGCACAACTCCGACGTGCTTACCGTTGCTTTTGGACATTCCCTCTGCGCGGGGACCTTCTCTTTGTTTAAGGAATCAGCTTAGGGATCAGTAATTTATCCGGGATTAGATTAACTAAACTTGTGGAGTGTACTATACTGGCGTCGCCCTCGCGTGCGACACGGGCGGCGACCCCGATCCGCCGCCACCACTCGATCTCCTCCTTCCCCATACCCACCTCGCCGCCGCCGGAGCCGGCTGACGGCACAACCCTCACAGCGGCGACGACGGCGGCGGCGGGGACGCCGTTTCCTTTTTCTCCCTCGCTCCTCCCTATTTCTCCGGATCTCGCGTCCTTGGTGTGGAAGTTGGTCTGCCGTTCGACGGCGGCCGAGTTTCATACCCGACATGTGGATCGATGGGGCGGCGGCGAGATGCGTTGAGTTTGCCGCTTGTGGATCCTACGGGCGTGCTGCTCGTCTTCACGGTCGCGCAAGGCGGCGGTGACGGCTGTCGCCGGTGGCGCAGCAGCGTCGGTCACAGTCGCGCATGGCAGCGGCAGCGATGGCGGGGCCCCGTCCCGTTGGCCTTCATCTCGTCGTACCCCTTGCAGCGACCTGGTGCATCTTCAACATTAGCCGTAGTGCCTGGCTGCCTGAGTAATGGATCGATGTGATCCAAATGTTGGGGCTCATGCGTGGGCTCCTCGCATGGAGTCTGTGGTTCTAATCTTGGATGATGGTGACGCCCGCGGGTGCCATGGCCCTTCCTGGAGGCATCATCGGAGAACCATGGGTCTCTTAATCTCTTGGGGTCCTTCCATAGGTGCAAACCTAGCACTTGTTGGGCCAGATGACGGCGGCGTGATTGACGTCGTAACCTTGTTGAAGGCGTTATCTCGGAGTTCCTCACTCCAGTGTTCGGGTTGCTTTTGGCATGGCTATGGTGTTGTGATTCAATGCATATCAGATTCTACGGTCTCCAGCTAGCTATCGGCAATTTAGTGCCGTTTGTAATGTTCCCAGGCCTCAGCTTCGGTGGTACTTGGGATGTCATCTTTCCATGGATGCGGTTTGAGTAGTCGTCGCTTCAATTGTTTCATGCAGTTCATCACTGGATTGGCTGATGCTCCGAGCTGTTTGGCCCCTATGATTTGTCGTGGGAGAAGAAAGTTGATGGAGTAAACCTTCTCATACCGCTTTGGAAGATATAAAGCTGTAATATGGAGACCTTTTTCTTCTTTTTTTTCTTTGTTTCTCTTGATTAGTTGTGTCCATCAGTGTGCGTATGTGCACTTCTGATGTTGATCATGTTATCGGCTCTAACTTTTGTAGAAGTCAAGGCCAATGTGGCTCTAGCTTCTTCAAAAGCCAAGGCCGGGATTAGTTCAATTTCCCATTATCTAAAAAAACTATACTGGCTTCCATGGAACCCCGGGTTGCCCTGCGTTCGTGAGAGCATGTGATGCTGGTTGATTAGCAAGCTCGCGCGGGACACGTGTACGAGAGTGAGTGGTGGATGCGTTGGCCGTGCGCCAACGGGTCACGTGAGATGACCCACCCGCCGCACACCGGGCCTGGGAGGTACCATGGCGCCTGGCGTGCGTCGCGCCCGACCTGGCCCACGGGCTCTCCGGCGTCGTTTCCGTTGTCGTCGAGCGCGGGCGGAGCCGTAACGTGAGCACGTTCCGCCGCGCCGTCCAGGGCGGTAACGTCGTAATGCTGCCGAGTAGCGCGAGGGAACGGGCGACCGGATGCACGCCTAGCAGTAGGCTGTACCCACCAAGTGGGCCAGAACTGGACCGGCCCACGAGGGGTGAGAGCGTAGAACACTGCCAAATACGTCCTGTACAATGAACTAGTACTAGCATCTTCTTTTCCCCACTTGTCGTCGTCGTTACTGTAGGAGGAGGACGAGTATGTCGCGAGTCGGAGTAGCTCGGATGGCTCCGACGAATGTCCAAGTTTTCCTAGCGCAGAAATTTATTCGACTCGCATGGCTCCGACGAATTTCCAACCTGGCTACCCGAGCTGAGACCGCTGCGCTGATCGGCTGATCCGACGCCGCGACCTGCGGAGGCGGGAAACCGAGCACGTGAGGCCGCTCGATCGGCCGGTCGTGGCCCGCTCACAGCGACGTGTTGAGCGGCCGGCGGCCGCGCGATCCGGCGGCGATCTCCCAAACCCCGCGCCCACGTCGCACGTCTGGTCCTGGCAGGGCCCCCACCGGAAACCTGAGTCGTTTCAACGCATAGGTCATAGGAGGACGGCGACCTGCCAGCCACGACCACGACCCGGCCGGGCCCCGGGGCGCCGATGTGTCCTCACGTGAGTCGGACCTGGCCCCTCGCCTGACGCCAACCCGGTTTTGGATCGGTCCGCGGTTCGATTTCTGGTGACCCACAGTTCTTTTCTCCGCCCTGTGCAAGCTCATCCCGAAGTTTGTAAACGAGGATAGTGATGGTCGTGTGGATCGTTGCGAGAGATGGCAAACGCGGGACCCTGTTTTGGATATGTACGCGGAATGTTGATGAGAGCCGTGATTGTCGAGATGGCTTGGATACACCGAAGTTTTTCTTTTATCTCCATGCCAGGTTAAGGTTAGGGCTGGACTTCGGTTAATTTGGTTTGATCGGTTCGGTTAAATCAGTTGGAAGCTAGTTCGATTACGAAGAAATGGTAGCCGAAATTGTATCAAGAAAACTAATAACCGACGATTTCGGTTGTGGTTAATTTGCTCGGTTATCGGTTAGTCCCGGAACAAACTGAAGTTCCAAATCGACAAACAAAAATCTCAAATCGAACTTGAAGAAGAAGGGGAAAGGGAAGGGCGGCGGTGCCGCCGACCACCGCGCGGCGCACGAGCGAGGGGAGGGAGGGACGGTGGCGCGTGAGGTGAAAAGGGAAAGGGTGACGACACCGCGTCGCCGCACGAGGACGCCGATGAGAGCTGGGCGGAGCGGGAACGACGCCACCGCGCGGCGCGCGAGGGGAGGGAGGATGGGCGGCGGCACGCGACGGATGGAGAGGGACGGCGCCACTGCGGGGGCGCGAGGGATGGGGGAGGAGTGACGAGCGGCGCAGGTCCAGGGGAGGCCGGGAGGAGGAAGACAACTGTGGGTTTGTGGGCTTTAGGGTTTGGTTGGGGCCGGTGGAGATGAGATTTTGATTGTTGGGCTGCCTTTTACTCGGTTGTACGAGTTAGATTGAGCCCAAATTTCGGTTGTTCGGTTAACACATGATGAAAACTGAATTTTATACGGTTAACTGAAATAGACAAAAATTGAAACCAATTTTTTAAAGGTTAACTGGAATTCTCTAAAATTTTTGGTTTTTTGGTGCGGTTAACCGGTCCACCCCTAGTTAAGGTTATCTCTCAGGGACGCGACGAGAAGCAGTTCGCCGTTTCTTTTATTTTTCTTTTTTTGGGAGGGGAGTTCGCCGAATCCAAAGCCCCTCCTCTTCCAGGGAACCAATCGGTCATTTGGACTCAATGATAAGTGGGCCAAAAGTCCACTCAGCAGCTATCACCAATGGGCCAAAACTTATTTTCCCCCCTAGATATAAAGACTAGATATATGAAATGAGTGAATAATGTAACAATACAATTTACAATCAAAATTTATTATGCAAACTTTTTTAAAAAAAATTCTTAACATGCCAGCATATCCAACGAGGCCTTCAGGCTGCTTCCCCTGGAAGCAACCAGCCGCGAGTTTGTTTTCGTGGGCGCGAAAAACTGGCGCCGTTGGGGATTCACGCGCGCCTTTTTTGGGCAACTGGCACGTAGGGGGGGATTTCAGTTCATTTACAAGCGGCAAAACCGCAAAACCCATCGCATTCCACAGCAACTAAATCCTCCCCATTCCGCGCGTACGTCCCATAATCGAAAACGAATCTCCGATTTCCCCATGGAGCATGCGCCGCCGGCAGCGAACCCTCCGCAAGCCGAAGCCGGCGATGACGCGGATCGGCTGAGCGCGCTAGACGATGCCGCCCTCCACGGCATCCTCGCCCTGCTGCCGCTCCGCGACGCGGCGGCCACGACCGTGCTCTCCCGCCGCTGGCCGCGCGTCTTCGCCACGCTCCCGCGCCTGGTCCTCCACCCCGCCACCTTCAACCGCCGCGACTTCGACGACGACGGCGACGAGGACTACTGTGAGGACTCCTTCCGCTGGGGCGACGCCCTGGAGGCTGTCCTCGCCAACCGCGCCGCGCCGGTGGTCTCCTTCGAGGTCCACGGCAAGATCATGTGCCGGTTCGACGAGTGGTTTGCCGACATCCTGCGCTACCTCTGCGGCACCGGCGGCCTCCAGGAGCTCAACATCGGGAACACCAAGTTCAGCGACCCCTACGTGCTGCCTTCCTCCGTGTACAGCTGCAAGACGCTCACCTCGCTGGAGCTCTTCTGCTGCCGCCTCCGCGTGCCCGGCACCATCACCGGCCTGCGGTCCGTGCGCTCGCTCATTCTTCGCACTGTGGTCGCATCGGACGCCGAGCTCCGCCGCATCATCTCGCGTTGCAGCGCCGTGGAGCATCTGGGGATCCAAAGCGTCCACAAGGCCCGGAACATCGTCATACACGCGCCAAGACTCGAGACGCTGGAGATCTACTCATACCGCCCCCTCTGCGTCTCCGTGAAGAAGGCGCCGCGCCTGGACACGGTGGAATTGGGTCTCGATTACGGCTGGCCTGAGGCTTCTTGGGACGTCCACGACACCCAGGACAGCGACGGAGACTACTCATTCTCCGAGATGGAGGATATGTTTGATTTCAAAAAGATGGCGGAGAGGGAGCACAAGAAGACGGACGAGATCGGAAATATGGTGACGTTTCTCAGTGGACTCGGCTGCGCCAAGAAGCTCCGGTTGTCCTTCTCGATTAAATATGCTAAGGTCAGCTTGTTTTTGCCCAATGTCCATCCGTTCTGTTCCTGCGCATCTGTAAGTTGTGCCGAGTTGTCGGATGAAAATTATCAGTTTTTTTTTTACCGAAATGCACATAGATGACAAATCGAAGATCCCATGATGAGATCAACAATTCATTTATTGTGTACTCTGGTTTAGTGCATCCATTACTGTTGGTTGATTGTTACTGTTAGTTACGCTATCATTGAACTAGTACAACTTCCAAGTTATTATGGCTTCCTTTTTACTGTCACAATTGCAGATGCAACTGCCTACTGAAAGTGAAAATCTGTTAAATAGCTCATGGGCGCACTGCTATCACATTTTGGTACTTGAATATTGGATAAGTTTGCGGCGGACATTTATTTGGATTTCAGCTAGCATAGTATGCTTCTTTGTTGTCAGAGATGTGGTTTTGTAAATCGTTGAAAACTAAATGTGAAATAATAGTAAATGCAGGATCGTGATGCTAGCTATCCATCTCTCATTGCACAATTGAATTTGCTTTTATGGATATTCTTGATGGGGGTATGGTAGTCCTAGCAATTACTGAGATCGACATTGTTTTTCTGAAAAACGAACTGGGTAGTGTGCTGAATCATATAAGTACTGGAAACTTTATTTGAACGAATTTACACAAATTGATGCAAAGTATTTTTTTATGGAAGTAAAAAGTTGTCTATAACAAGGTGGACATTTTATCAATCTTTGTTTTGGATTAGGTCCTGAGCAAGACCAAGGTTTCGATGCCGAAGAAATTGCCCAGTAAATGTCTTCTCCTTGGACTGAAGACTCTTACCCTTGATCTGGACCACAGTCATGGCGTGCTTGCCACCTTAGTTTCATGCTTGCTCAACAGCTCTCCGAACCTCGAGGATCTCAGAATCATTGTAAGCCTAGATAATCGTTTTTTCTATTCCATTCTATTCTGCAAATGGAAGCAGGTGCGCCTAAAATGTATCTTCTTGTGTGTTACCACTTACCAGGATGATATCGACTTCAAAAGGAAACCCGCCGATCGTCAGCCCTTATCTGCAGTGTTTTGGGATGAGCAGATAAGTGCGCACTGCGTTCAGAAACACCTATCAAGTGTCACCTACTACATCCATTCACTTGCCGAGGGCCACCCTGGGGGACTTTGCCAGTACCTGGTGATGAAGGCGAGGGTCCTCAAGAGGCTGAGCGTGCAGTACCGTCGTCTGAATAAGTCCAAGCCTGAAGATGAGGCCATGGCGCAATCTGTCAGATGCGAGCTCCACCGCTGGCCGAGAGCTTCTCCAGAGGTGCTCCTTGAGGTGCGTCCCGTTGATCACTACCCGCGCTACTGAGCTGCGTGGTAGCCAACCAATGGCTCACTTTTAGGCCAGCAGTCCTGCACCTTTTGTGTTTTGTTCTACTACTTCCAGACTCTGCGAAGTGCGAAGTGTGAATCCATGGTCCTAGGTTTAGATGTGAAAAAACCATATGACAGTCTACAAAAGTTCTTTTCAAAATATTTCATGGACCCATTTGAGTCTGGTAATATCAGCTGATGATGCTGTCCTTTTGGATTTGGTAGATGTGATTGCCTCATTGCAATCAGTATTAAGTGAAGCTATTATTAGTGTTGTCATGGTTGTTTCGTGGGAAATTTTGATCCTAGGAAACCGACGCTCGCATATAATTCGCTTTTTTTTTTTTTGAGGAGAGCATATAATTCGCTTCTGCATTTGGCAAAAGGTGCGTTGTGCTTGCGTTCTCTCTCAACTTACTGTGTTGCCAAGAACCCGTTGCGACTACTGTTTCAGTAGTCGCCTTTGGTTCTAGAGGCTCATGCTATCCTTATATGGGCCGGTCCAACTTATATCAGATGTAGAGCCCAACCTGAAACTTTGTCCAAGATCAAATCGAGTTCAAAACCGATCCGGCTACTAGTCCGGTGTTGCCAACCGCCGACGCTCTGGCGGCTTCTAAGCCACGTGTAACCAGGTCCCTCGCCCCGCGTCACAAAAATTCCACGTGTACTGTAGGCAGTCGAATGAGCACCTACATCGGCAACGAGGCTCACGTTCCATAGCCAAATCGCAGTTCATTCATGGCGAGAGTGGTTGCACCCATATCCCATGTCCATTCGTTTTTTCTATGTTGCAATCCCATTACGACTAATGAAAGCGAGGAGAAACTTGCTTGGATAAAAAAACGAAACGATAAAGGGTCAACGTGCTTACAAATCGGCGGAACCAGCAGACTTGCAAAGCGGCGAACCAGCAGGCTTGCAGTACTAGACCATGTCTCTTCTTGCAGAAGGCGCTCTGATCACCGCCCCCGCCAAGAAGACCACAGGCACAGCCCCCGCCACAGCCAAATCGTTGCTCGCTCTGGCGTTGCACGCATGGACCCTGTGCGTCCTCGTCGCTCTGCTCGTCCTCGCCCCCGCGGTCATCGTGATGGTCTTCCCCGTCGCGTGCATGGCCACCTCTCTGTACCTCCTCTGCGCGATCACAGCCCAGCTGCTTGCGCCCTTCCTGCCGCCGGATCATATGGCACGTAAGCGCCGCGGCGGCGTACGTGAAAGCCGGAAGCAAGACTGCGTCGAGGTCGACCTCGCCGAAGCGCCCGGCGCCTTTGACGATGACGACGGTTCCTCTGCTGAAGAGGAGCACGGGGGAGGATCGGAGCACGCCGGCGGCCACGAGTCCAGTTCCTCTGACGAAGAAGGGTTCGGCGATTCTTGCCTTGGCGAGCAGCGACGGTTTTTCTTCGTCGACACTTACTACAAAAGCGTGAGTGTTGTTTCTACCGTTTCTTTCAACCATTAGTGCCGATGCAAAATCCTTATGACCGATCATGTGTGCGTGCAGTTTTACGACCTCTTAGCTTTCTGGAGAAGCCTGGAGAGAGGCCAGTGGAGGTGAAAGGGATGCTCAACAACATACAAGGAGGTAACGCGAACTTTGTGATCGATCCTAAATGTCAGAGATCTATGGGCCGCAAAAATATAGTAGCAGGCCGTGTTGGCCCATTAAGGAAAAAGATCGAAATCCGGCCTGGCCTTGCGCGGCAATATACACTCTCTCTCACTAATTAGTTTCTTTTCCAAGATTTGGCCTCATGCTGTGTAACTATGTAGTATGTGTAATGTAAGTTTCTCAAAAAAAAAAAAATTGTAGTATGTGTAATGTAAGTTTCTCAAAAAAAAAAAATGTGTAATGCAAGTTTGTAATTTGCATTTTGGAAGTGTTCACGGTTTGCATGCGCATGTTTGTTTTTCCTCCTGAAATGGCATTACACCTTTAGTACCATCTCCAGAGGCGGAACAAGTCTCTTAAACCAAACACTTGGCCTACCAATTCGGCGCAGCATGTTCGCCAACGGTGGATTGCCAGACGATCAGCGAGGTGATCCATCCAAATCACGCCGAAGAGGCCCATCCCCTGCGCCGCGACCGATCGAGAGAAGTATCGAACCAAGAAATAATGCGAACTGGCGGAGGTCCGGCTGCACGGAATTCGTCGCGCTCCCGCGGCCGTGTGGTTGGGGCAGTTTGGTGCGTGGCTTGATCGTTGGCAACTGCCGGTCTCGTGAAACGGGGGTACGTGGCCGGGTCCCCGGTCGCCCATGTGATGTAATGGCCGCTTTGCGACGGGCGGGGGCCGGCCGTGGCAACGCCGCACCTAACGCGGGCGGGCATCATGCCGCACACTCGAAACCGACCCGACCGGCCGGCCGACGAGCTCGATCGATGGGGCGCTCTTATCCTAAAAGCACCCACCGTGCCATGTGCGACGCGAGTAATTAGCCAGCGGATCAGATTGGATTAGGAACATACAACTGAAAAGGGGTCTTCATTAGACTATCCGCAGTGGTGCCGCTAAAACCGACCTCCAGGTCGCTTTACCGTAAAACCGAGCTGCAGCGGGGGACGGTAAAGCGACCGCTACCGTAGCGGTCGCTCCCGTGAACGCTAAACCTGGCGGGATAGCGAGCTCCCGCTATCGACGGCGCGGGCCCACCTCGGAGGAGGACACCAACTGCTTCGCGCGAGGACGAAGGCGGAGAAGACGAAGACGCGGCCCCGGGAGTCGCCGTCGGCGAAGTACTTGGCGGCGAGGAGGTGCACGCCCCACACGCCCTTGGCGGCGAGGAAGAAGGCCTGCAGCAGTGGCTCGGGCCAGGCCCGCGCGCGCACCCACCACCTCGTGGACACCGCTCGGAGGAAGGACGCGGCCGCCGCAGGCGTCGTCGGGAGCACGCGCGCTTTGATTTGCGGCGGAGGAGGGCCGGATTCGATGCCATGGCCAAGTCGAGCTCCCCGTCCTCGCCTCCTCCTTCTGCGGGACGAGGACGCTGCTCGGCGCCGCCTGCCTCCCGCCGCGCCTCACGAGGTCGCTCCCGGGCTCCCCCACCGTGCCGGGCTCCCCCACCGCGCCGGGCTCCGTGCCGGGCTCCCCCACCGCCGCCTTGCGCGCGCCGCCCGCCGCCTCGCGTCGGGCTCCGTGCCAGGCTCCGCGCCGGGCTCCCCCACCGCCGCCTCGCGCGCGCCGACGAGCTGGCCGCCATGGCGGGGCCCGCGCACCCGGCCGCCGTCGCCAAGTCATCCTCCGCCACCACCTCGTCAAGCTCTCCTCCTCGCGTTCCTCTTCACGGCGCTCTACGCGCGCGGCGGGAGCGAGATGGGGGACGGAGCGACCGAGCGACGGGAACGAAGACGGGAGAGGAAAATGTAAAAAAAATCTGTCCTGTGGCCCAAAGTGATGACAGTTGGTATAGAGGTTCAGTATAGAGGTTCACCGCTGCAGAAAAAATTGGATAGAGTTGAGAATCTCTTAGGAATATTCTTTTAGAGTTGGAAATAGAGGTGCAACCACTGCAGTTAGTCTTACTAATAGCGGCTAATCAGTCCGTGGAATGGATTAGGAGCATGCAACTGATGAAAAAGTGTGTTTATTAGCGGCGACGTAAACTGTACTGAAAGCTTGCGGACGCAATGATCCAGTTCAATGAATGGATCGCCTTTGCGAAAGAAAAGCTTGCGCTGTCGGAGAAGGACCGACCAGCGCGAGCACAATCAGGTCGCAGATTAACCGGAAGGGCGGGGCGGACGAGCTCGTCCCGTCACTCCTGGATTTTGCGTTGCTCCTTCGGTCCTTCACTCCTTCCTGATCGTATCGGGACTCGGAAGCGGGATTCGCTTGCCCTTTTGTTGCAGTTTCCTGCAAGGTTCGCCGGTTCGCCCGCCGCTGCACCTGCTTGCACCTGTTGCGGCGCCGTTGGCCGGCAAGGAGACATGATCGCTCCCTGGTCCCGGTTTCCCAGTGCCATTGAACGCGAGGGGCGGGAGCCCGTGAACTTGTTGGTGTCGAAAAATAAAGACGCAATGGACACGCCGACCAAACAAAGCATGTACCGCACCGACAGAAAGACGCGCATCTCGCAATAGTTACGGGGTCCCGTTGCACGGTGGAGTCAGGACTCAGGACAGGAGACTCATGAGGGCACGCACATGCGCCGCCGGTCTTCTTCGTCCGGCTTTGGTTCCGCGGTCTCCGTCCGTCCGATCAAGATCAGACGGCCGAACAACTCGTCCGAAGTGGTGGCCGGGAGGTTAGCAGATATGGTCAGATACACTATACGTGGCAGCCCGCTGTCCCACGCTTGGATCCCGTTCAGATTCTTTGCTCCCGGCGCCCGCCCCGCGCTGGAGCGGCACATGCGCGCATGCGTCGCCCCAACCGCACGGCACCAAACGAGTAGTACGAGATTCTATAGCCCCGTTGCTAAGCCACGGCCTACGGTCCACGGAGCATCCCAGCCCCCTCCACGTCGCGCTCGCGAGAACGCTCCGTGTCCTTGGCTGGCTCGTTGCACCCAGTACACGCGCGCGCTGCGCGCGGGTGCCCGATCGACCGATCCCGCCGCGGCACTGCACGCCTCGCGTGCGCCCACAGTCCCGCGCAGCACGGCACGCACCCACCACTCATCACTCAAGGAAGGCAGCAGCAGCAGCAGCAGGCAGCACGTCCCTCTCCTCTGCACATGCGCGCACGACGCGCCCGTCCCCCGGGCTTTGCTTGCTTGCGCCCCGCGCGCATCGATCCATCCGTGAACGCGAGGCCAAGCTACCACAGCGAGCACGGAGGGAGAAAGGGATAACGAACGAACCGCACCAAACTGCTCCCAGCTTGTAGCTGCGCTGCTACGTAAGCCGGCTCCCGCTAGCTGCTGCGGATATTTTTGTTTACTTTTTTTTTTTTTGAGGACTGGATATTTTTGTTTACTGAGCCCTCGTGATCGGATGCCTGCCGGTGTCAGCCCAATCCATCCACGTCCGCGCAGGGCGTGTTCATTTCGTTTAGAAATAAAGTTTAGCCAAAATTCTTGCTATTTAAAAGTATTAAATAAAATGTAATTACAAAACTTTTTGCAGAAACCTAGGCTACTTTGCGAAACGAATCTAATGAGAGTAATTAAGCTGTGATTAAACGATAGTTACTGCAGCATCACTGTAGCAAAACCTTGCTTAATTAGACCCGTTAGATTCGTCTCGTAAATTAGCACCTATCTATAAAAATATTTTGTAATTAAACTTTATTTAATACCTTAAATAGTAAAATTCTCTGAACTTAACTTTAAAACTAAATGAAACGAAACAGGGCCACTCTACTGTCTACTGATAACTTGTGGTTGGACAGCAGCGGTGTTAATTTAACGCCTGCCCGATGCGTGCAGTGAACTTTACTCCCGGGCGGCCGTATGTATCGTACGCCGTCCGTCGTTGCGGTGCGTGAATGTCCAAGCAGGTCAGAGGCTCGTGCTCGAGTCAGAACGAGCGCGGGCCGGCGAGGTGCACCGGTGGTACACGGCGACTTTTTTATGACCGCATTGGTTCTTTGCCTCCTCTGCCCCGTCTGGATCCTTTGCTTCCTGCCGACTGTACGAACCGGGTATAAACGGACGAGTAATAGTGGTGCGAGTACACGGCTCCATCTAATCTATCACAATGATGATATGTTTGATTTGGTTTGTAATGCACATTCCCTTTGGAACCTGGTATCATTTCCTGTACCATGTGAAAAGTGAAATAAATCGTGCAATATTTCTTTTTTTTCCCCAGAAATCTTGCACTATTTCTGTGATGTTGTTTTATTGGGTTCAAAGATAGTATGAAAATATGAAAATATTCACTAACAAATCTAGCCAGTAGCATAATCGCATTGGTCTTATGCTGTTAATGTGTATAATCAAATATATATCAAATGGTCAAGGTAAAAATGTTTGATCACTAGGAGTCTTAACTAAGGGTGTCTAAGTTGTCTGTGTGATCGCCGAAAAAAAGAACCTCAGGGCGTCGATTTAAACTATGTCGCATCTCACGTGAATGCTAATACAAAACGCACTCATACTCCCTACGTTGGCCAAATGAAGTTTTCAGGACAACAGGATTAGTTTAAAATTAAACCAATTTCCCTATCCTTTTCTTTAGGGCACCAATTTCACTATCCCAGTGACATCATTTTGCAAATGGAGGGTGTACTTGCAAAGACATTTGTGATGTGGCTATGCACCTCATCTTAGGGGGTTTTCGTTTCAGGCGGCAAAACTTTAGCTCTCTCACATCAAAGAGAATCGTGCTATTTAGGAGTATTAAATAAAGTCTAATTACAAACTTTTTTGACAGGTGGGTGCTAATTTACGAGACAAATTTAATGAGCCTAATTAATCTATGTATTACTACAGTGATGCTACAATAACCATCTTTTAGTCACGGCTTAATTACCCTCATTAGATTCGTCTCGCGAATTAGCCCAGAAGTTCTGCAATTAGTTTTATAATTAGACTTTATTTAATACTTTTAAATGACAAAATTTTCTTTGATATGACAGGCCTCAAATTTTTGCCAAAGAAACGAACACCCCCTTATATCATCGATGGCAAAGGTGACAAACACTGGAATTCGTCTGGGTATTGAGATTACTCACAAACGAAGATGGGTTTTGGTAGTACAACCACATCAACGTGATGATTGAGATCCTTCTTCATTTTTGAAGTTTCCGTTTCTGGTGTCCCATATGAGTTGCTTGTAGTCTAGTCTAATAATATGAGAGATTTGAATTTTTTTCATATATCCTTTTGTTCAAGATGTGTAATAAACCCTATAATAATGCTTCTTTTTTTGGAAATTAAAAGATGCACGTCTATTTCTGCCGTTATTTTCATATCTAAGCACATGCAGATCTGTATTTGCGATTTTGAGCATACCAAGGACGGATTTCTAAGTCTGAGCAGGACACCCACGGACCACGGCAGCTTCCTTATCTAGCATTCTCCCTAGCTTTTTCCTTCTTCCTTTGTACAATTTCTATGCTCTGAACTCTGATCCCGAAGTACTCAAAGGAACGATTGGATCTAAACTATTCTCCATGTATGATGGTTTGAGTTTAAAGCATTGTGTGTATGTGTCATCTCCTGGAATGAATGTATGAATATTTTCAGTGCACTGTAATGTGAGTACTATTGATCCGATCTCCTCTTGCATGTCGTTAACAAATTTTCTTAACATGCTATTAGCAATACCCCCAGAAGTCCAGCTATAAATGGAACGGTTTGTTGCACAGGTGGGGATACTGCTCAGATTTGAAAATACATGCAATACGTGCTCAAATCTAGAATTACAGGGCTGCATGTGCTCAATTTCAAAAAAATCGGCTATTTCTGGCTCAGATAGCGAATCTCAAAAAATATCTTATCAATGGTTTCGATAACGATAAATCTATTTTTCTTCTCAAAAGGACCTGTACTTCATCTCAAAGGATAACTTTAACATTATTTTCTTCTTCAAAGATGTTGCTTTGGTGGTAGTGGAGTGGGCCACTTCGTCCCTTCCCGGTCAATATGACACGTTATTTGTTAGTAGTGCCTAGCTTGATGGGAGTAGCACTGTTTCCTTTACTGCCAAGTGATTCTCTTGCACTACCTAATGATCGAGCAGGTAGCTCTGCCTCATCTTTCGCGGACATGCCTGCACGTTCTTTGTTCTAGGAACACAAAAGCGTATTTTTGTTCTAAAATATATTTATTCACCTACAAAAGTTAGTAAATATTACTTCCTCCGTTTTTAATTATATGATGCCGTTTATTTTTTCGTTACTTTGACCATTCATCTTATTCATAAATATTTATGAAAATAGCTAAATATATAAGTTAATCTTAAAATGCTTTTGATGATAGATTCAACAATTTACATTTGACGTTAAGCAACTAATTATTTTTACATAAATTGTTGATCAAAGTTCAACAAAAAAATCAATGGCGTCATATAATTAAAAACGAAGGGAGTATTTATTAGTACGTTACAAAGTATAAATATCATGACGTTGTTTTCCTTTCCTGCATGGTATCGTACTGTGTGATGCATCCAACTAAAATAAATTATAGTCACTTTAGACGCCATTTTTTCGTGAAAGAAGACTTATTCTTCCATTCGTGCTAGCCACATCGCCGGCCCTCTCTCAGATAGTCAGGTGTCAACGCTCGAGTTTGATCCGGTAGTGGTACCATGGCCTATGCGTATGCAGAATTTTTTTTTAA
This sequence comes from Eragrostis curvula, assembly GCA_007726485.1. NCBI lineage: Eukaryota > Viridiplantae > Streptophyta > Magnoliopsida > Poales > Poaceae > Eragrostis > Eragrostis curvula. The sequence continues at coordinate 21,317,713 of CM017441.1, read as the reverse complement.
AATAATATATTTTTAATTAAAAATTGCAAAACTGGGGTACGTTTGTCAAAAATTGCAAAAATAGGTAGCTGTCGGTAACTGGAGGACCGACAGAGGACCTATCGGTCGTCCGGTAACCGATAGGTGTTCGGCAGCAGTCCACGACAGCACTCGGAGGCCGGAGGACAGCCACGTAGGACCTGTCGGCGATCCAACGCCCGACAAGCACCTATCGGTAGCCCGAGACCCGATAGGGCCTATCGGTCACACAACTACCGATAGGTCCCTTCTAATTTGAAATTTGATTTTTTTGAAAATTTGAAAAAATTGAAACAAAAAATATGTAAAAAAACTAGACGTCATTTGGAGACCATTTGTGAAAACCATACACGAATTGAAGTTCGTTTGATGGGTCAAATAATTAACGGAAGATTCATGAATACGAACTCAGAACCGGCAGCCACAAATCCTCAAAATTCGTCGATTTGGGTGATGGATTTGCTCCTAAGATGACTCAAATGGATGACTAGGGATGCGAGGAAGCTCTGTGTGCGAGGAATCGAACAGAAAATAACCAGAGAAGCGGGAATTAAAGATTGAGGATTTGTGGCTGCCGGTTCTGAGTTCGTATTCATGAATCTTTCGTTAATTATTTGACCCATCAAACGAACTCCAATTCGTGTATGGTTTTCACAAATGGTCTCCAAATGACGTCTAGTTTTTTTTTACATATTTTTTGTTTCAATTTTTTCAAATTTTCAAAAAAAATTAAATTTCAAATTAGAAGTGACCTATCGGTAGTTGGGTGACCGATAGGCCCCTATCGATCCCCGATACCACCTATCGGTCACCCAGTTACCGATAGGTTCCCGTCCCAGCCACCTCAGCTTCCAAATCAGCTGCCACGAGGGCTGTCGGTCGTCCAGTGACCAATTGGTCACTGGGTGACCGACAGGCACCTAATTTTGCAATTTTTTCAGATCGGCCCCCAGATCTGCAATTAATCATTAAAATAATATTATTTTAAAAAAAAATTCTGCGTATGCATGTCTGCATGCAGCGAGCAGAAATGGACAGCTGAGAGCCTGAGAAACCAACCGATCAAGACAGGAATAGTCAATTAGTAAATGTCACTTTAGCTTAGCCTTTGTTTTGACGACGCATTGGCCAATCAGGCAGGTGCATGTACTCGTTCAAACTAATTGGCTAATCAGGATGGTTCAGTAGGTGTATAGCTAGTGTTTAAACTGACAATCGTTACCATTCGTGTCCTAGATCTACTGGACGATCTTAAATATACGCCATCAGACGCGAAGGGCAACAGCCGAAATCCACCATTGGTAACAGTTTTCTTGCTGATGTTTATAAACTTTATAAACTAAATTTAGTCCAGGTACAGATATTCACAATCATGATTAGGCTGCCCTGCTAATTTCAGTCAAGTGGGCGATGGAGTCGATTCCTCTGTCGCGTGGAGATACGAAGCTGCCGCGGCAAGGGCTCGCGAAGCGAGGCCAGATTTTTCCTGCCTCCTTCCTCCTTCCCTCGACGATGGCGCGCCACCCGCCGGTCCTGGGGCCGTGCAGGTGCAGCGCTGCCGCCTCCGCGCCGGCTGCACGCGGCTCGCGCGGGCGGAGCTCACCGCGCACCGCGAGTGAGCGGCCGGCGCCCTTGTATTCCTCTGCAACGCGGGCCCCGCAACGGTGCGCTCACCACCTATCGCCGTGCGCCAGGTGGAGGCCGTCGTACCGGCGTTCTAGAGTCTTCCGATCCCAAAGCAAACAGACGGAGTTATGGCCCGTTAAATAATTGGCATTCCTGTCCTGGTTTTTATTTGTTCAAGAAATACTGTCTGCTCGAGTCACGAAAGTATCAGGGGCTCGTTTTGCATACAAGGACGGCGAGGTTTTCTTTTTGTGGACAAGGACTTGATGCTACGTTTTTCACTCAGACCCCTGCATGAGCTAGTGATTTTCGCTAGATTCAGGGGCGAAGCCAGCCTGATGTTTCATCGGTGTCAGCATGGTTTATTGCCGGGGTCATTGCCACTGTAAACAATTTTGAACAGGATTTTACTCTAGAGTTTCAGAAATCCGTCGGTGTCAGCTGACACCGATGGCAAGCTGTAGCTCCGCCCCTGGCTAGATTCAAAGCAGGAAACTGCTCACCAGTGGTCATAAGATAGTTAATCATCGCACGGCTAAGTTAGAGAAGGAGGATTTGCTATTCACTTGCTTCTAACTATGTGTTTCTGTATGTGGAGCTTCATTGGATCGTGGCCTTGAATGATGTAAGTTAATGAGGCAAAATTGGTAACAACTGGTTATGTCCCAAACGTATTATTACATAGTTTGCCACAATTTGAATATGACGACTACCTAGTTATGGCGGTTCTGGAAGCTACGTTGTTGTATGATTAGTTGGGCATTGAATTGCGTTGTTTTTGGAAGATCGTCATGATCTAAAGCGCAACTCAAATTTGTTCGTGAAGTGATCTTGGCAAATTTGAAATGTTTGAATACATTACATATTTTCATTAAAAAAAGAGAGAATAAATTACACATTCAAAACCAACCAGGAAAACATGTCAGAATGAGCTACATGGTTAAAGTCTGTGAATTCTTAAAATTAGATTAATTGTTTCCGCAATCAAACACATGGGTTTTCCTTTCTTTTTCCAATGGGACACGCAAGGAGGGAAAACTTCGATGTTGTCATTGGAGTCGGTGCACCTAGCTGACTCGAAACATCAAGCCCATATACCAAGCTGACGAAGCTAAAGCTCCTCAATTTTATCACGTAGTACGTCTCATGCAATTAACACTGCATTGCGCAAGCGAGAGTATTTCTTGTCGCGACTCCAAGAGACAAGCAACTTCCTGTTCGGTTGGACTGAAACCGCTGGCTGTGCTGGAATCCCTCTCACGAGTTACTGTAGCACACCGCTACAGTAAGTGTGCTACAGTAACTCGTGAGAGGGATTCAGACAGCCCAGCCCAGCCAGCCAGCGATCCGAACAGGCTACAAGTGTCCTAGCAGCACCATTCCAGAGAATACGGGAAGCATGAAGGGTGGGATCGCAAAACGCATGGCTATAAGAAGGCGCGAAGGGGGCCTCTTAACCGTGGTTATCGCAATAACCCGTCTCTTCGGTCTACGACGAGTTAGGCCCAGAGGGAAAAGGACAAACACACAAAAGAAAAAGGAAAACACTCGCTCGCATCGTGCCACCGCGGGAGGCGTACGGCTCACCGCCCGGCCGCCGGATCTGCGCCGGTGAAGATCCGGACGTCGGATCTCGGCAGCTGCCGGAGGAGGGAGGCGGCGCTCTGGCCATTCCCCGCCCGCGAGCGCCTAGATCCGTCACGCCGGTGAGTCCCGGTTCCCAACTTCACGGCCTGCGATAGGACTGGAGCCGCAGCTGGCGGGGCTAGGGAGGGATTGATTTATGGAGAAGCTTTGAGCTTTTGGGTAGTGCTTTGATCGGAATGAGGACCTGTGAGTGATACACGTCGCTTTGTCGTCGTGCTCCATTCATCCTCTGTTCCAAACCATCGGCTTCGTCTCGAAAATTTTCGGTGAATGGTACAGGATCTCAAAATGCTTTTGAGACGTCCGTGTTTTTATTTATTTACCGAATTTTTGATGTATTTCAATGATCAAATTAGAAATGTGTGTGATTTGGGCCTAGTCTGATGGACTGCTACCGTTTATGATCCAGTTGTAGCTCGTACTTTTAAGCTGCGTACTTGTGAATTTCTCTAGTTGAACCGTCGGTAGTGTGTACCATTCTAGCCTAAAACATTTCGGATTTGTGGCTTCAGGTCGCACTTTGTCGTTTTCCCTTTGTGTGAAGCCAGCTACCTGACTTGAACAATTTGATACAGTCAGGGAAGTGGGAATCTGTTCTATGTAATTAGGACATATGTTTTTTATCTTTCTACCGGAAATCAATTTGTTCTGTTAAGTTTTCATGTTACCTTTTCTCAATCCTAGTTCATCTCTGCTTGCATGTAACTCAATCTCTATATGCCTATAGCAATTCAGACAATTTTAGGTAGCTTCTTCCTCTTAACCACTGGCTTACAGACCTTTACCAGGAATACCACCTTGCTTTATGCCACTTGATTCTTATGCACCCGTTCTATCAGAACATGGACACTTGATCTGTGTTTTTGTTGAAAACTTGAAGTGGTTGCTTTTGCTGATTATATTTTGGTTTCTCCATTTTTGTTTAAAAATAATACAGGTACTTTTGCGTTCTTGCATGTGGAATCTTAAGTAATATTTGTCTGAGATTGGAGTAAACCAGTCTCTGTTTTTTCTTGCTGTTCCTACAGTTATTTGCCTAATTATTGATCTGTTTGTTTCTGTTACTGATGAAAACTTAGTGTGCATCTGTGGAATATTAAAATTCCGATGTGTGATCTGTAGGATGCACTATCATGAGTTACACCCCTTTTTCCTGATCAATTGCGATATCGGTATTGGTCGCAGGCTTTAGGAAGCGAAGCTACGTGCTTTGGTCATTAATTTTACTACTGTAAATAAAACAAGCAAACCAGACGATCGAAAGAATCTTTGGTTAGGGAGTTGAGGCTATATTAGTTTATGACGTGCTTGCCAATTCAAATTCGTCAGACATTAAGAAAATGTGTTCCTCTCGTTTAATATTGCTTCCTTTTGTTTCCTTTATTGCTTTTTATTGATGTTTGTCTCCGAAATCTCTTGCTTTGCCTTCCTAATTGTTAATACATGTAAGCTCGTTTTGTGCAATATTAATTTGTTTTCTTTTCATCTCAGGACATATGTATTGCACAATGGTGAGATAGGGTGTTTATGTGATGCTTAGCCGCTGAAGGTATCTTCTCTGCAGACTACTGGCAATTGCTTGGCAGCGAGTTGGAAGACTCTGTCCATTCCCTTGCTGCCTATATTTGCTTACTTCTCTGGTGGAGCTCACGAGAGAAGGTAGCAGATAGAGGCACCTCCTTTCAGGGCTTCTATGTCCAGGGACTCTGATTGTCCTGTTCAGACACAGATGGCTGTTGCTGTCCTGGATCGGAGCTTCAGCAGTGAATATCCTGGAGGTAGCAGAACTGAGGGGAGGCCACTAAGCTGGAAGAGAGTCTTTGTTCAGACTGACAATGGTTCTGTCTTTGGAATCGAGTTGGAGAGGGGAGAAAATGCACAAACTGTGAAAAAAAAGCTGCAGCTAGCTCTCAATGTGCCCACAGATGAGAGCTCGCTGACTTTTGGTGATATGGTTCTGAATAATGATCTCAGTGGTATTCGCAATGACTCACCGCTGCTGCTCAAAAGGAATCAGATGCATCGAAGCAGCTCCACACCTTGCCTCTCTCCAACTGGAAAGGATATGTGGAAGAGTGACCGGAGTGGTCCTATTGAAATCCTTGGTTGTTCAAGCCCTTCCTCTCGGATGAAGCAGCTTGCTAAGGATGTTATCAAAGCGATAAGGAATGGTGTTGAACCAGTAGCTGTTAACAGTGGGATGGGTGGTGCCTACTACTTCAAGAACATCTGGGGAGAGCGTGTTGCAATTGTCAAGCCAACTGATGAAGAACCATTTGCTCCAAACAATCCAAAAGGTTTTGTGGGGAAGGTTCTTGGACAGCCAGGCCTCAAAAGATCTGTGCGGGTTGGTGAGACAGGGTTCAGAGAGGTTGCTGCTTATCTCCTTGACCACAAACACTTTGCAAATGTGCCTCCTACCATGCTGGTCAAGGTAACACACACTGTGTTCAATGTGAATGACTGTGTTGGCTGCAAAACTAAGGTCTTTGGCAACAAGTCCCAGGCTGTGAGCAAGATTGCATCATTGCAGCAGTTCATCCCTCATGATTTTGATGCCAGTGACCATGGCACATCAAGCTTCCCAGTATCTGCAGTGCATAGGATTGGCATACTTGACATCAGAATCTTCAACACAGACAGGCATGCTGGAAATCTTCTGGTTAAGAAGCTCGGTCCTGGGGCTGACAATTTTGGAGAGCAAACGGAACTCATTCCTATTGACCATGGTCTTTGTCTACCGGAATGCCTTGAAGACCCTTACTTCGAGTGGATCCACTGGCCGCAGGCATCCATTCCTTTCTCTGAGGAGGAGCGTGAATACATTGCAAATCTGGATCCTGTAAAAGATGTTGAAATGCTCCGCATGGAGCTACCCATGATCCGTGAGGCTTGCCTCAGGGTGCTGGTGCTGTCAACAATATTTCTCAAGGAAGCTGCGGCCTATGGCCTATGCTTGTCAGAGATAGGAGAGATGATGAGCAGGCAGTTCACTGGGAAAGAAGAGGAGCCAAGTGAGCTTGAGCTTATCTGTATGGAGGCAAGGAAGTGGGTTGAGGAAAGAGAGTTCTTTCTTCCTGATGAAGCCGGAGTTGAAAATGACGATGATGACTTCACCCAGTTCCCCCTTGATAGCGAGGATGAATCAGATGAATTTGAAGCACCAGTTTTCAGCAAATTTGGGACCATGAAGACAAGTTCGAGGAACCCATTGTCCAAGTTAGAAGAGTGTGATGAGGAAGATGAGAATGATGATGACACGACCAAGGAGGATTCTGACACCTTGTCCAGTGCATCTTCCGATCAAACTCCATCTATCTCAAAGTTATCATCGTCCCTGAAGGGGCTTGGTATCCTTGGGAAAGCTAAATCCTACAATTCAGGTATTCCAAAGAAGGTGGCTGGTAAAACTAACTATAGTTGCAAAGCTAGTGAGCATCAGTCTGGTAGCAGGAGTGCCAATGAGCTGCTCCCTCCCAGCGCCAGTTTTGTGAAGCTGTCAGACATGGGCCCTCATGAGTGGAGTGCATTTCTTGAGAAGTTCCAGGAGCTGCTCCCAGGTGCCTTCCGCGCCCGGAAGCAAGCTGCTGGTGCCGGCCCCGGCCCCCGTCCGTTGCAGAGGCTGGGCACGTCTTGCCAGTTTTGAAAGCAGTAGAAGAGAAGCTACCGCTACCAAGGTAACATAGGTCGAGCTCAGGTATGCAGCAGCTTATATATGCTTGTAGGTGTTTGGAGGAGGCAGAGGTGGTTCCTGAATAAGACCGACCTTGACACAGGAGCTTGCAGGAGAGTGGTGTGTTTGTGCATAGCTTTGACATATCAGATGCGTTGTTCTTTTTTTCTTTGTACATAGTTCCTTGCAACGGGCTCGATCTCGGCCGTTACCTGACGGTGGTGAGTGTGCTGGCATCGCCTGTGTTTTCGGCTTTGCCGCTGTACCATTTTGAAGACTCTTACCGTAATATATGAACTACTTATGATATTGCTACATATATGCATAAATATCATCTCCCTGTAATCATGGATATGTTCCTCTGCTTTTGAGCTTTCGCAATCGCAAGTGGCTGAGATACTTTGAAGGAACGATCTGGAAGTTGCTTAAGAAAATGTCAAGCCATTCCCCCAGATTTCCACCCATGTGCCGCTGCACGAACTTGCACGATTGGTTGTTTGCATCGGTGTGGGTCTCGCACGTCCGCACGTCTGACCTCTAGTTTTACTAAAACGCATGCATTGCTACTAGTAGCATTTGTTTTGATTATCTGTGCGATAATAATATTACCCTGTAGTGTTTAGAAAGTACAATGCCGCCAATCACTCTGAGCTCATTTTCCTGCTGCGACGTAGGCACCGGAGTGTGACCCCGGGACTGGTTCCGAATGCTGTGGGCTCCGGCGAGCGTCGTCGTTGGTCACCGGTGCTGTTATCCACAACTATCGTGACCTTTTTCTAGTCAGGTTTGGTGGCCAGTCCGTGTCATAAACAGTAGAAAGTGCATGTTACTCTCCGTGCGATACTGCGATCGAAAAGAGAATTGCGATTCAGAAACTAATCCATCTCGCTGCGACTGCACTGCGGCGGGGACGACGACGTCCACCGCTGCGCCATCTGCCGGGTCCAACAGCGACAGGTGGGCTCCTGTAGAGATCGGTTTTACGCTGCACGCCGGCTCTATCATTGGCCGCGTCACGTCAGGCAGCCTATCTTGGCCCTGGCCGGCAGCAGCGCAGCATGGCCCGCCCCCCAAACGCCAAAGACTCGCGTGGTCCGCTTCGCTACGGCTGGCATTGGCCGGACAGTCGCAAGCTGCTGCGGCAAGGCCCACTGGCCCTCTCCTTTCTTGGAACTCTGAAAAATTCCGAGCCGGAAGCGACGCCGCTGCTGGTTCAGAGGCAGGCTTCCTACGAGTGCTCTACTACTCTGCTAGACTGCTACTACCGCTTCGTTTCCTATGGAGAGGCACGGTGGTGCGCGTGGCGTGAGGTCAGAAAAGTTGGGTCGGTCCTGTGGGAAGACGCCACCAACGGCGAGGCCTAGCTCGCCATCAGCATCGCTGTTTTCAGATCATGGGCCAAGTCTCTGAAGCCGTGTTTTTTTTCCCCAGAGCCAACAGTTGCAGCCAAATGTCCTGAACATCCAAAGCAAGCTCTAGAGAAAACCAGCTCTTCTTAGATTCTAAAAATGAATGAACTACTTAAAGAGATAAGCCTTGTGGGGATTGCGTGCCTTATCCGCTCATGTCAATCAAACTTGTACATCGTTTTCTCTAGCGTATATTCGCAGGATGCAACTCAGTCCATGCCCACTATTTTGACTATTTAGTTTTGAGGTTCTCGTCTTCTCAGCTTCTCTGACTGTTGTGAATAAAAAAGGAGGAAGATGAAGAAGGAAAGAAAAGCTTCTCTTCCCAGCGAGCTCCTTCAGACGCTGCGTTTTGATTCTTGGGTCGAAACATGTTAAGCTTCTTGGGCCCAAGAAAGGCCCATACAGCTCTTATCACGGCAACTGGAACCTGTAGTGCCATACTCACATCAGTGTCTGTTCTCTGCAACTCAAGAAACACTGCCGACAAATTACAGATGCTCTCCATCCAAGCACATTACAACCAAAATCGCCCATTCCAGTCACAACAAATGGTCTTGTGAGTGCCAGCATGGGCTAATGCGGTCTGGAGAGCGAGCTCCTAATTACAACTAAGCTAACCATTCACTAATGGCTACTCTGTTTTTTCATTAGACGTATCTATAGGGAAAAAGGAGTCAGCTGCTCTCATGTTCCAGGATGTGCCCTGGTTTCAAGGCTTCTTGGCGAGCACATCCAGCGGAGCGTCGTTGTTGATCGGCCGGTGGTGACGAGCAGGCAGCTTGGCGTTGTAGTCCATGCTGAACAACTCAGGCGCCGTGGCTGCTGCATCGCTCTGCCTTGGTTGTGGAAACATGGCATGAGTTGGTCCCTTGCTCCTTTTACCCTGAAAGCAAATTACAATTGTCAGTTAGAAAACAGCAAGCAACACGCCAACACCATCAAGTCTGATTGTACAATGTGATTGTGTGGCCTGTAGCTCTACAAAGCCTGGTAACCGGCAGACGGATGCACTTACCTCTTCATGTACAGTTTCAGAAGATGCATCTGCTTCCGGATTTGCACCTGCAACAACAGAAAGAGCAAATTTCAGTCCACCATTCAAACCTCAACGACCAGCCTGTACTTTAGAAGGTCATTTGCATTGCGGAAAGCAGTATGTTCACTTCGCTATGCAATTATAAGTGGTCCTAATTTAAGAGCTATTTATGTGAAGATATCATAGACTAGATCAAAAGTAAACGGGCCTGAATGAGCAATACTAGTAATCAAGAGGCAAGAACCAAGAAGTATTTGCCTTTGTTTTTCAGTTATTCCTTGGTGGGTGAGTTTTCGGATGGCAGTAATCGGCATTGAGCGGCACGAGGCCAGCATATTTGCCCTTGCCGCCGCTCTTACGCCCAGCACTCTCACCACTTAACCCGACAACAGAAACCTCTACAGTTTTCTCCTCTTCATGGACATGGACAGTGTTTGCACCTGTGCTCTTGGCTCCCTTCCCTTCCATCACCTCATCATGCTTCATGGAATCTCCATGTTCCGGTGCTGCCATTATCTTCCGGCCTCTGAACAATTTCCGACCGGTTAACAAAGCCGCATTGTCGCTCAAACGTCTCTGCATTTTCGGGGGGGGGGGGGGGGGGAAAAAAGAAGAATTTACCGTCAGTTAGTCACTATTTTGTTACCATTACTACGAAAATTAATACTAGGGCCTAAAATGAAAACCAGGAACGGATGACAGCTGCAGAAATACACTAACCTTGTGTGCTTCAGCTGTGGAGGCCGATAGAGCAGACAAGGAGAACAGAAGCGCCAGGAGAACACCTGCACACCTCATCTCGCCAGACGAGAGCTGCTGCTGATTCAGAATCAGAAGCAGAGCAAAGAAGAGCAAGCCCAACAGCTGGCGAATAGCCAAGCAATGTCAGGATTTGCAGTCAAAAAGTAAGAAAGAGAGTGTCCCTTAGCGCAAGCTGCGGCGACGGTCGATTTCTGTGTTGTTGAGACTGCAGATGGGCCCGGCAATTAATACTATGATAAGTTGGTAATTTGTTTATTTATTTTACTTGTCTACAAGACAAGTGCCATTGGGCTTGCTCGAAGAGGTTTAGGTGTCAGGTTCAGGGCTTTATAAGAAGTCAGCCAGCCAGTAGTCAGGCACAGCAACAAGCTGAAACTGAACTGAACAGCAGATGACAGTCAAAGCGAGCCACTAAGTATTCAAATCGCCATCTGACAGCCCCCCTCTAGAATACCAAACTGTCCTGGCCGTGTCGCGCCTTTCCCGTTTCTTAATCCGCGGCCTTGTCGCGCTCGCTCACCGATGCAGTAGTGGTCCTCGCAATCTGGTTGGCGTGCACATGGCGGATGTCAAATTCTGAGGCCTGGGAGCCGGGTCGATCAGTTCGTTCGATCTCCGGCGCGCGCACGGCGCACCGGCCGGCCACTCGCAGAGTTCCAGGCGGACGCGATGCTCCGTTCCCAGCGCCCGCCCGCGATCCGTCGCTCGCATTGAGGCTTCTGCCGACCGATCGATCCAGCACGTAATTCTGCCGCATTGTCGATGCAAATGGAAGGAGCTAGCAGCTGGGTTCTTTCGCGCCGCCGTATGCGCAGCGATGTGGCGCATTCGACGAGGAACAACGGGCGGCTGTGGCAGCAGCGGAGCTGAAACCGCACGCAGTGAGACGTGCCGTGCGATCGATCGATGTCTTCAGATCGGCGAACGAACCTTGTGCGCATGGGAGGCAGTAAACATCGATCGAATTCGCAATGTGCGAGAGATCCAACTCCCTATAATACTTTTTGGGGGCATGTAGGGAGGTCACTAGCTACGGTCTCGGATTCCTTCAGAGATCCGCCACCGCCGTACGTGCTCGCTCCGCCAATTAGCACGGCCATCATTACGCTTAATTACTTGCGCGATACGGAGTTACTGTACTACTAAACACGACAGCAACTGTTCCATTGCTTGCTCCTGAGTACAGTAAGTGGCACGGCGCCATTGGTTGCGTCCGAGGCTGGGCCATTCCGTGCGGCGTGATAGATCGACGGAGCAGCAGCAAGTGGTGGTGGCGAGATCGAGAGGGCCTGGATTATTAAAGCTGATCGTGGAGCCTTGAAGTTACCTAAGCACGGCCACGTTACGTAACAGTCAAGATTCTCGCCCTAGTAAGCAGTAATTTAGGCCCTAATGTTTGTTTTTCTTCAACCCTGGCTCCCCGGTCAAAGATCTGGCGCCAACTGCATCGTCCTGGCCGGATTTTAAAATTGGGCGCGTGAGATCAAGCGAGGGCTCGCGCCTATCGATCGGTCCTTGATCAACCGGGGTGAGACTGAGTGTTGGCCGGAGTCATGCGTGTCCCTACTTGGCAGCGTCATATAGTTGCCGTCGGAGCTAGCCGTGGCCCGTGGTGGCGGATTATTTTGTTGTGGACGTCTGGTAGCTGCGGTTTCAGCGTCTGAACTCTGAACCTGGCTGCGGTGTCCCAGATCTTCGACTCTGTGTGCCGCACGGGCGCGCGGCGGCAGAGTTCCTCGTGCGGAGGAGGGTTTCAGTCTTTCAGAGGCCCGGCAGTACTACGAACGAACAAGAGAACAATCACAACCGGCGGTTCCGTGCTGGCCTGCGTGTCGTCCGTTCACGCATGCGGCTCGGGACTTCGGCATTGGAATGTTGGGAACGGCGATGCCCAGCGTCCTTGTCGGGAGCGGTCGGCGGCGACCGCCAGAAGAGATGGAGGGGAGTTGGCACGCAGGACAGGCAAGCTGAGCCCGGGGGCTGGGGTTCCTGTTGAAGGGCAGGGCAGCTGAATGGTTAGAGCATCTCCAGCAAGACACTTACTTGAACCCCGACTCTATTATTTAAGAATTTGAGTAAAAAAATCAACTCCAGCAAGAATTTTACTTGGACTCTCATTTTGCATGTCCTCTCAAACTCTATCTTCAAGCCTTCATTCCTAGGGTCCTTCAATCCTCCTCATTTGTGAGTCCCACTCTTTTTTTCACAAAATAGGGTCTTGGGTCACTTTATTGCTGGAGTTGAAGTCAAATTTTAAGCCCTTATTTTTACATGCCGGTTTGAAAATTTAAAGTAAAGACCTTGTTTTAATGTCTATTGCTGGAGATGCTCTTAGGCAGGTTGGAGGCTGGGCTGGCGCCTTTGGGTGGATCCGCAGCAGGACGCGACAGGCTCGTGCGCGCGGAGTCCAGCAATAAGCTGCAGCGCGTCGGAACGAGTACGTCTGTGCACGGCGTGCGGCTTTTACGGGCGTCGGTGCCAGCAGGCAGCAGCGAACGAGATTATGGCCCTGTTTGGGTGTTGTAGTTTTTCAAAACCGAAGTATTAGGAAACCATGGTTTCAGAAGCCAGAGTCAAGCAAAACTATAGTTTAGAAAAAAGAGTTCATGAGTGGAGTTTTTAAAACTCCAAAATGGTTACACTTTTACCAATACCATAGTTTTTAAAACTTCAAAACTTGTTATATCCAAACACCTCCATGCCTCTTAAAACCAAAGTATTTTATAAAACCATAGTATTTTTACAAAACTTAAAAAATACTTTGTATTCAAACAGAGCCTATGGCTTCGATTGTGCGTGGACCGCGGGAAGGGTATTCGGCCCGTGGGATTTGAGTGAAGGATTGAGCTGTGGAGCGCTTTGCCCAACAACAGCTGTGTTTGTGAAGCCCAAAAGGCATTAGAGTTTTTTTTTTGCGAGGTAAAAAAATCATTAACTTCCTATATTATTACCTTAAAAAACAATATTATTAGACGAGCTATCAAGAGATCTGGATTATTCGAGTTCTGTATTACAGGTTCAAATTCACCCCCGGGGCAAAGCCCAATATATAATTTTTATGAGACAAACTAGATTTTTTTTTTCCAACTACAAAATACAACTCAGACACTCACAACGCATCGAGATTAACGAAGTCACCACTGGCACCTCGTTGTCGACAGAAATGTCGCCTAACACTGAAAGCAAAATGCCGATAAATTCTAGAAAATTCGCTCTCACGAGAAGTCAAACTCAGGACCTGAGATGCTACTGAGGCGATATACCTTTTCGCAAGACAAACTAGATCTTAACAGACAACAAATCATAGGAGAGCCAAATTCGTTTTTTCTTTTCTTCATAAATTTCATTGGAAAAAAATACCGGTAAATTTTATTGGAAAAAAATACACGGTAAATTTCGTGCGTATACAAGAAGTGCACCGAGAATGTTTGTGTGTGCGCCCGCCGTTTTTTTGCTTTTGAGCACATGCAGATGGGTATTTTCAAATGTGAGCACGCCAAGCCCGTATTTCCATCTCTAGGCGGTATTTTTTTTTTTAGGCTTGGCTGCAATAAAATGGCCGCAACCATGACGCTCGTTTGGGAGTCGGTGATCTGGGAGTGGCACCGCAGAGCCTAACACAAGAACTGCTAATTTGATTATAGTTAATATACACCGGTGATGACATACTGATCCTATGCCTTCCCTCTTTTGAACAAACACCAACGTATCCCTTTCAATTCAAAAGATGTATGAACAAAGATTGGGAAAAATGCTAGTACCAGATGCTTGAGATGGAACTATGAAAAATTGTGAGCGGATTTCATAAAGAATCCAACTTTTGAAGCAACAAGCCATACCAGGAATTAGCAAATTGATCTAGCGGCAAGCAGTCCGAGACGGAGCCGGACGACAAGCTACATGTTGCCGGTGCCGCCGTATCGTGAATTTCTTACCTAGCTAATTAATACTCTACGTAGTGCAACTCATTATCGATTGATGGGCTAGCAATCGGGAGCAGCCCATTAGTCATAATGACATCGTGTTGCTTAGAATTGGAAATAGGAAGTTTGCTTGCTCAGATCTGGAAATACACAACTGCATGTGTTCAGATACAAAAATCACGGGTGCGCACGGGAAGGATTCGGTTTCTCCCTAGCTTCACTTCGCAACAGCTGTTTGTGGTGAGGAACTCGATAGTTCTGGGTTCAGCCCCTAACAGGCTGGCGCTTCTTCGGGGGAGATCTTGGGCCAAATTCTTCAGCACCGAACTCCTTGGGGCTGACAAATGTGCGGTTGTTGTCGCCGTTTTCACCACTTTAAGCCTTCCTTTGGCAGCACAGGACCGCACACCCGGGGCTAGACTCACCCGCCGGGGAATTCCCTGCACGCACTCACCCCTGGGTGCACGCACCTGCGCTGGGTTCTCCACCCGGCTAGCCTTTGGGAAGCCATAGGGGAGGCCCACTCAGGGAACAATCAGGAAATTCGAGAAAATGCTGAAAATTCGGGAAAATAGAAAAATGTGTGCCAAAACTACTCAAAATGTGCTCTAAAAATTCAGAAAAAATACCAAAAAATCAGAAAAATTCGGTTAGACCCAATATTCATAACAGGTGCCATAAACACAAGAATGTCACAGAAAATATGATTTTCGTCAGTACAGACATCCAAAGTTGATATGCAAGGTTCATGAAAAAAAAACTCAACCACATCCCACACTTTATGCCACCAGGCTACCAATACGGTGCTACTAATGAATGATTATTACATTGCTGGTCAAGATCTAGTACACATGCATGCATCTCATGCAAGCACGCCCTACCAAATATATTGCCTCACTTGCAGATCCTACCCACAACTTGTGAGAAACTGGTTGATGAAGATTTCCGTAACTTGACTCCCTGCAGTAAAATATCAGCATCATGTTCAGGCTAGTAGCAAGTATCCAAGATGAAGAGAGAACAAATGACTGAATAATAAAATACAACCAGGCTTGACCGAAGAAAAACTAAAACAGAGCATTTTAAAATCTTATGAGCTAGGTGCTGATAGACACTAACGCATTGCTGCAGATGAATTCTAAAAGCAACTGCTGCAAAAATTCTGTTAGATATGTATACGGTTCAGTAGTTGTGATCTAGTTGGTATGGCCGGTCTTATCTTGTAGATAAACATGTTGTAACAAATAGACTAGATTTCCTCAACAGATGAGGCCGGCCTAACTGACCAAGATCATATTCTTGTACGCCACGCAGGGGGCTGTTCCCTGCCTATTTAACACAGCTACGCGGCCACCTTCGTGAGGTGAGAACGCTTCAACAATTCCCGGTGGTTCTTGTTACATGGTAATCAGAGCCACCTCCAACCACATCTAACCCTAGCCGCCATGGCGAGTTCTTCCGCTGCACCCGCCGTGTCGCCATTGTTTGGCCAAGTCATCACCGAGAAGCTCGGCAAGAACAACTTCGGGCTGTGGAAGGCACAGCTCCTGCCCGTGTTGCGTGGAGCGCAGCTTGAAGGCTTCATCGACGGCACGAACATCGCTCCGCCGCGTGAAGTCACCACCAAGGTCGAGAACAAGGAGACCACGGTGGCGAACTCGGAGTACGCCAAGTGGTACGCCACAGAACAACAAGTTCTGGGGTTCATCAACACATCCCTATCACGGGATGTCCTCGCTCAGGTCTCATCGTTGACCTCGGCGAGGGAAGTTTGGAAGACACTGGTGGCGACATACTCGTCCCAGTCCCGTGCACGGTCCGTGAACACACGGACTGCTCTCACCACTACTCATAAAGGTAATATGTCGTCAATTGAGTATGTGAGCAAAATGAAATCTCTAGCAGATGAGATGGCAGCCGCTGGAAAGCCCCTTGAAGATGAAGAATTGTGCTCGTACATCCTGGCGGGGCTCGACATGGAGTACAATCCGCTTGTCTCCGCCATGGTGGCCCGGGTGGAGCCGATCACCGTATCGGAACTCTACTCGCAGCTGCTAAGCTTCGAGAATCGCATCGATCTCCTCCATGGCGGGTCATCTTCCTCGGCAAACATGGCCCGCCGTGGACGCCACACCAATCAGCGTGGTGGCCGTGGCGGTGATCGTGGCCACCCTAGCCATGGTGGTGGCCGTGGTCGCGGCGCACACGGTCGCGACGCACCACAAGGAGGGCGCGGCAATGGAGGACCCCCAGAGAAGCCGGAGTGCCAGGTCTGCGGCAAGGTCGGCCACACCGCCTTCGACTGCTGATACCGCTTCGACGAGGACTTCGCTCCGCAGAACAAGAGTGCCGCGGCAGCCACTCATGGCTATGGGGTGGACCCGCTGTACTACGTGGACACAGGCGCCACGAACCATATCACCGGGGAGCAAGACAAGCTCTCCACGAAGGACAAGTACCACGGCAACGACAAGGTGCATACCACCAGCGGTGCAGGTATGGAGATCGATCATGTTGGTCATGCCATTATCAAAACCCCTAGTAGACAGTTACATTTAAATAAAGTTCTTCATGTTCCCTCGGCTGCAAAGAACTTAGTATCTGTCCATCGATTGACTCTAGACAATAATGTGTTTCTTGAAATTCACCCTTGGTATTTTTTTGATCAAGGATCAGGCCACGAGGAGCATTCTGCTTAAGGGCAGATGTAGGAACGGACTCTACCCCTTGCTATCCTTTCCATCAAGAAAATAAGCTTTTGGAGCCGTCAAACCCTCATCCCAACAGTGGCACTTTCGTCTTGGTCATCCAGCGTCCCAAATAGTTCAAAGAGTCATTAGTAGCAATAATTTGCCATGTTCAAGTGAGTCCAATAAACAGTCCGTTTGTGATGCCTGCCAACAGGCTAAGAGTCATCAACTGCCTTATGCAGTGTCGTCTAGCATTTCATCTAAATAATTAGAACTTGTTTTTTCCGATGTATGGGGCGCTGCTCCTGATTCTGTGGGCAGAAATAAATATTATGTTAGTTTCATTGATGATTTTAGCAAGTTCACTTGGGTTTATATGCTCCGCTACAAATATGAAGTTTTTCAACGGTTTCATGACTTTCAAAACCTTGTTGAACGCCAATTTAATTGCAAAATCATCTCCATGCAAACGGATTGGGGAGGAGAGTATCAAAAGTTGAATTCCTTCTTCGCTCGCATTGGCATTGCTCATTTTGTATCCTGTCCACATGCCCATCAACAAAATGAAGCTGCTGAACGCAAGCATCGCCATATAGTCAAAGTAGGGCTATCACTTCTAGCTCATGCCTCAATGCCGCTGAAATATTGGGATGAGGCTTTCTCTTTTGCAGCGTATTTAATCAACCTATTTAATCAACCGCACACCCACAAAACTTCTCAACTACTCGACACCCCTTGAAGTGCTCTACAAGCAAAAGCCTGATTATTCATTCCTCAAAGTTTATGGTTGTGCGTGTTGGCCTAACTTACGGCCTTATAATACTCACAAGCTAGCTTTTCGCTCCAAGCGCTGCGCATTCCTTGGATATAGCTCACTTCATAAAGGATACAAGTGCCTAGATATTAGCACTGGTCGCATCTACATTTCTAGAGATGTCATCTTTGATGAGGGAATTTTTCCTTTCTCTGAACTTCATCCTAATGCCGGTCAACGCCTACGAGAAGAAGTTAATCTCCTACCTTCCTCTCTTTTAAGCCTATACACCATTGAGCATAGGGGGGATGATAATATGGCTGATCAATGTGTGCATGATACTCCTAATTCTGCATCTAATGGTGTTGTTTTGGAAGAAATTGAAGAAGGAATGCAGGAGATACATATAGAAGAAGACGGCGCGGAACACGGAGCTGATCCACCTGCCGTATCCGCTCCGAGATCTGCTCCTCGGACTGACACGGGCGCGGCAGGCGGGTCAGGCGGATCTGCATCGGCATCGGAGGCGGATCCTGCTGTTGCGACCGAACCAGGGGCGGCCACGTCGCACCGTGTCGGGCCACTGTCTGTCGTACCTCGTTTCTGGAGCACTAGTGCTTACCGTATCAGTCCCTGGATCAGACGCTGATACGAACGCTTACACAGAATGAATATCACAGAGTCATCACTTACATAAATATTACCAAGTCTCATTCAAGCCTTCATACATAAAAGGTCTTACAACAACCGGCCAAAGGCCACTTTATTACATCAAGCACCAAGCTGGTGGGCTGCAACAGTAGAACCACTTAAACACTACTACAGCGGAAGACGGAAACGGCACTAGCACAGGCATCTTGAGTGCGGATAGGACCCTACTCTTCATCACCATCCTCCATGTACTCTGGTTCTTCATCTGGATGATTAAAGCAAGGGTGAGTACATAAGGTACTCAGCAAGTCCTAACAACGAGGGTAATTATATGCAAGGGTATAATCAATGGATAGGCTGAGGGTTTATTAACTGAGCGTAAAGCCAGTTTTATGCATGGGTTGTTTGAAAAACAAAACAGTTCACAAACTACTGTCAAGATTATCAGTGGTATTTAGTGGGGTTGTGGCCCTGGGGGAGATGCAGTCCATCCCGCCAGTTCCCAAGTTTTAATGCTGGCACGAAACCAGCGTACGGTTCCACATCGGAGTATTCCAAAAACACACCAAGGGAGTAACTCACACCGTTATACTAATCATTGTGTGGCACAAGCTTTCGCGTTGTCCATTACCGTGGAACACGGCTATCATGATAGGTTTTTAACTCTGCAGAGGTTGTACACAATTCCCCACAAGGCATACCAGCCCTCCCCATCGTCATGGATTGGACAGGCATACTAATGGTCCCGTACCTACTTGGTGTCACAACGGAACCACCACGGAAATACTGCAACCAGGGGCTTCACAATATCATCATTATCATGTAGAAAGGCCTGAATAATCACCATATGCCGGATCCCGACACCTGCTATGTCGAGTCTTCTCCTGGCTTCCGCTGCAACTCCTGCCCTCTAGGTGAGTACCGGGTGAACACTATAGTAGGGTGTGGTTCCAAACCTTTCCCATTCAAGGCATGTGGTTGTACGAAAGGTGCTAGGCAAGGCGGCACATGAACCGGTCCTTATACGACCGAAGCAAGCATCTTCAATAGCTATCCTCGAAAGAGGAATCACATCCCAGAGATAGCCCTCCCCACTGAGGACTACCTCGCTTGCTCCCGCCAAGAATATCCCCACTATGGGTTGCACAATTATCACTAGTATATTACCATCCCACATTTCATATTCACACACACTCCACCAAACACACACACCTATTTCACACAAAAAGCATGTATAGCAAGATTAATTAAGTACACCTGGTAATAAGTCCTAAGCAGTATATCATTTCGACATATCATTAAGGATTAATGATAGTGAATCCTAGGTCTAACAATGGAATCAGAATAAGCAATATCAAGGCATGGCAATCAACAAGTAATTAGAATCATACTAGCATTTAAATCACATTTGAACATCATGCACATTTATTTCTAAACTGGGCTCTAAGTTGGATATTTGTAAATATAGGAACAACATCATCAAAGGGGTTAGAACTTGCCTTCACCAAAGTCTTCATCTTCTAAGTCCTCGTAATCCGGATCCTCAGCTCCTTCCTCAAAAGCTTGATCTTCTACTGATTCAAAGCAAACGACGATCAAATAAATCTACTGATCAAGCAATTTAACTAACAAGCAAATAAACCAAATGAACTCAAACAGAGAACAACAACATATAGCTTTGATATGAACAGATAGATAATGAAATTTGATGAATTTTGGCGAAAGATTCATCAAATTTGGAGCTAAAATGAAGGAGATGTGGATTTTACAAATTTGCAACATAGAAAATAAATATGATTAAGCTAAGTAATTAACCATAGACATAATCCTAATTATTATGGAGTAAATAAGTGTTGCAAAATGATCAGGAAATGACCTAGTATTTTTAGGAATTTTATGGAATTTTTCTGATAAAGGAAAGTGCTTGAAATGACAAACTGTGTACACTAACTGTGTGAACCTAGTATTTACAGAACGGATGTGAGGCTGGCAAGTGGGCCAGCGGGGTCAGGGTCACTGTGCGCGGCTGTACTGTGGACTCGGTCCACGTGTGCTGTGGACCGGGGGCACTTGTGAGTGCGGTCCACGGTGCACCGGGCGCGTGGACGCACGCTGACGAGGCAGGGACGACCGGGTCATCGCGGGTCCGCGTGCCCACGTCGGACGGCGGCGCGGCGCGGTCCCAGGTGCCGGAGCGCGGCGCGCGCGGCGGCGCATCGCCGGAAACGTCGACGGCGATGGCTACGGGGCACGGATGGCGAAGCGGAGGAGTGCTACGAGCTCTACGCGCGGAGGCGGAGTGAGGGCTGCTTGGTGTTGACGACGCGGGGCGCCAGAGAGGCGGCGCGGGCTCGCCGGAGATGGCGGAGCGCGGCTGCGCGCGAGGGAGAAGCGCATGCGCGCGGGCTCGCGCGTGATTGTGTGGCCGTGCGCGTGCGCGTGATTGCGTGGCCGGAAAGCCTGCCGGCGACGAGGTCGCGCGGCGGCTGGTGGCGGTGCTCGACGTGGAGCACGCGTCCGTGCACGGGGAGAGGAGATTGATGGCGCGGAAGAGAGAGGAGAGGGAGGCGAAGCTCACGGTGGGCTCGAAGAAGGCGGGGAGACGTCGGGGACGGCTTGGCGACGCGCGAGATCACCGGAACCCTAGCCCGCCGTGCTCGCCATGGCTCCGCACCTCAACTGCAAAAGCAAGAGGTGCGACGGGGTTAGCCAGAGCTCGGTGGAGCTAAGGGAGGGAGAAGAAGAGGCGGAGCTCCACCGTTGGCTCGTCGGAAGGTCGCTAAACGGGTCGCCGGAGTTGAGGGAGATGGTGGGGAAAAGTGAAATTGGCGGCGCTGGAGTGTGGATTGGAGGTGCTCGAGCTCGGGGAAAGGAAGAGGAAGATGAGGTGGAGCTCGCCGGGTTTTATAGGAGGTCGGGGATGGAGCCGTTGGGCGCCGGCTCGAGCTGCGGTCGTCGGCTTTGGTCGTCGGTGGTTGAATTCCGACGCGACGGCTGCCAGGGAAGGACGGTGCCCACACGCGTGATGACGAGGGCTCGACGACGGCCACAGTGCGTGGGACGCGACGGCGGCTGAGCGAGGCTGACGCTGCGGCATGGCCGCTCGCCGGTCTTCGGGTCAAGACGTCGGTCCGCGCCGGGAAAGGGCGCGCGAAGTCAAGGCGACGCGACGGGACGGGAGCGCGGTGACGAAGGCGCGACGTGTGCACGTGAGCTCCTGCGGCGGTGGTGTAGCGCGACGCGACGAGGCGGGGACGGCCGGCATGGGCGCGCCTGGCGCGGTGGCAGGAGGAGGGAGACGACACTGACAGGTGGGGTCCACCTGTCAGTGTCACGGCACGAGGGAGCGGGCTGGGCTGCAGCTGGGCCGGAGGGAGAGGAGCTGGGCCGCGGGCTGGCGCGCGGGAAAAAGAAAAAGAAAAAGAGGGAGTGGGCCGGGGAAGAGAAAAGGAAGAAGGGCGGCCCGAGAAGGAAAGAAAATGTTTGAACATTTTCTGGATTTTGGTTTGGCTTGAATTTGAATGGATTTGAAATTTGAAAAAGGATCAAAACCAAATGAACCCATAAATAAAATCAGAAAAATCCAAATATGCAGATGGTGGTGTTTGATGCACATTTAAGATTCGAAAGTTTCAAATTTGGCATGAATTTGACTTCTACTTTGATTGAATTTGTTCAAAATTGAAAAAGTTCAAATTTTTAGTGATTTTTAAACATGGGCAAAACACAGGGTGTTACACTGTCCCCGCATGCGCACCCGCACGAGTCTGGCGCGGCCACATCGCACTCTGCGGGCCCGGTCGACTCCACGCGGCACACGCGGGCTGGCGAGGACGTGCGCGAGGTGGAGCAGGAGAGATCCTCTACATCAGCGATCCCTGGATCCTCTTCTGTACCGCAAGTACCCACTGCTCCTACGACAAGCACATCAGCTCCAACTCGACCTCACACACGGCTACAGGATGGCATCAGGAAAGAGAAGCAATACACTGATGGTACAGTGAAGTACAAGCGCGCTGATGGGAAGGCAAAGTATGGGTGTCTCACACAAAGTGGTGAACCCACCAATCTAGATGAAGCACTTGGTGATCAACATTGGAAAAATGCAATGGACGATGAGTATGAAGCATTGATCAGAAACAAGACTTGGCATCTTGTTCCACCAGGAAAAGTCAAGAATGTCATAGACTGTAAATGGGTCTACAAGATCAAAAGGAAATCAGATGGTACAATTGAAAGATACAAAGCTCGCTTGGTTGCAAAAGGTTTCAAGCAGAGGTACAAAATTGACTATGAAGATACATTTAGCCCAATAGTCAAGGCAGCCACCATTAGAGTTATTCTGTCAATTGCAGTATCTCAAGGTTGGTGTCTTAGACAGTTAGATGTGCAGAATGCATTTCTACACGGTGTTCTGGAGGAGGATGTGTACATGAGACAACCACCTGGATATGAAGCTTAAGGAAAGTCCAATTATGTGTGCAAGCTTGATAAGGCTATCTATGGTTTGAAACAGGCCCCGAGAGCATGGTATTCAAGGCTTAGTGGAAAGCTACATGACCTTGGTTTCAATTCTTCTAGAGCTGATACGTCACTGTTCTATTATAGGAAAGGAGAAGTCAATATGTTTCTATTGATATATGTGGATGACATAATTGTTGTCAGTTCATCTCAAGAAGCAGTAGCAACTCTTCTAAAGGATTTGAGGTCAGATTTTGCGTTAAAGGACTTGGGGCAATTGCACTTCTTTCTTGGAATTGAAGTAAAATATGATGAGAATGGCATTCACTTATCTCAAAGTAGGTATGCCTCGGATATTCTAAAGCGTGTTGGAATGACACAATGCAAACCAGCTGTAACTCCATTATCCACAACAGAAAAGTTGAGTTTGATAGAAGGAGATTCACTTGGCTCTGAGGATGCAACAAATTACAGGAGTGTTGTTGGCGCCTTACAATACCTGACTTTAACACGTCCTGATTTGTCCTTTGCAGTCAAAAAAGTGTGTCAATTTCTACATTCTCCAACTACTGTGCACTGGACAGCAGTTAAACGCATCTTGAGATATGTTAAGTATACTCTGGATATGGGATTAAGAATCAGAAGATCACAATCTTTGTTAGTCAGTGCGTACAGTGATGCGGATTGGGCTGGAGATGTGGATGACCGACGCTCTACAGGGGGCTTTGCAGTATATCTCAGAAACAATCTTGTGTCATGGACAGCTAGGAAGCAGCCTACAGTATCCAGGTCATCCACTGAAGCTGAATACAAAGCCGTAGCTAACACTACGGCCGAGATCATGTGGATTCAGTCTTTGTTGAGAGAATTACATATTCGTTGTCCACCTGCAGCTAGAGTTTGGTGTGACAACATTGGAGCAACCTACCTAGCAGCGAACCCTGTTTTTCATGGCCGCACAAAACACGTGGAAATAGATTTCCACTTTGTGCGAGAACGTGTAGCCAGAGGACAACTTGAGGTGCGGTACATTCCTACACAAGATCAGATAGCGGATGGTTTTACGAAGGCACTCACAAGTCAAAAGCTGGCATGGTTTTGACGCAATCTTAACTTAGATAAGTTATGATTGAGGGGGGCTGTTAGATATGTATATGGTTCAATAGTTGTGATCTAGTTGGTATGGCCGGTCTTATCTTGTAGATAAACATGTTGTAACAAATAGACTAGATTTCCTCAACAGATGAGGCCGGCCTAACTGACCAAGATCATATTCTTGTACGCCACGCAGGGGGCTGTTCCCTGCCTATTTAACAGAGCTACGCGGCCTCCTTCGTGAGGTGAGAACGCTTCAACAATTCCCGGTGGTTCTTGTTACAAATTCTACAAAGGAAATGGAAACATATGGCACTACAAAGGTTCCACTTGACAACAAAAAGAAATCTGTGTGCATCATGAAATCTGTCAGCTCAATAGCTACAAGGATCGATTGCAAATTGTTCATCATCAATCTTCAGAGTATATGGACCGAGGAGCAGAGAATACAACGCCCGGTGTTTCCAATAACTACCCATCAGACATGTGCTTGAACTAGCAGATGCGAGCCAAACCAAGCTGATGTTCTAAAAAAAAAAAATCTTGGACAACCTTATACTGATGCACAGCCAGATAAAACATCATGAGGGGAAGGAAGGAACAAGAGATGCATTACCTGATGAGCCTGTACTTGGACTGAAACTTCTTGGCTTCCTTGAGATTGTCGTAGATGAGGCCTAAGCTGATAAACTTGCTGCCTCAAAAGTGAGTGCTGAACTTGAAGATGAAAATGCAGTTGGGGTCTTTCACCTCGTACACCTTCGTGAGGCACTTCTTGAGCTCAGCCTGCAACATGCATTGTATCAGCACATAAGTAGCAGTATGAAAATAAGATGCTAAATAGTTTTATCCTTTAACTGAAATAAGAAGCCACCAGCCCTGAAACATGTATGAATGATATTTCATGAATGCTGTAAATGTTGTCACATCTTACACTACCAGTAGACTGAAAGTTGACAGAGCATGCAGATTTCAGTTCAAACTTGACTGAAGCTCTAAACTGAAACTAGGAAATTTGACAGAGCATCATGCATCAAATAGAGCATCGTGCATCAAACTCTGAATTTCAGGATGAAAAGTTTCAGTCACTGAAAAAACACTCAATCTACACCATCTTTGGTTTCAGTCACTGAACAAAGAAGTTCTTAAACAAAGTAATGAGCTTATTCTCTTGTTGCCTGATTATTATGCCTACTCTTTAAAGCACAAAATCAATAAGCACGTTGTTTGCTTCCTAATCTGCTTTCCCTACAAAGCCCCAGCAAACTCTGATTGTGAGAATCCTAACAAGACTGAATATCTAAGTAATTAGCTCAGCATATACAAATATTTACTTCTGCTAGTCTTCAGAGTAGCCATAACAAAACGTGCTTTCACAATACAGAAGACGTGCATGCATATAATCTGTTGGGGAATGATTGCTAGTTGCTACTCTCCTATCAAGAACAGGATGTTGCTCCCCTCAGATCTCAACTTCCAGAGCAATTTTCTTAGAAGCTACATATTTCTTTGAGCAAATCATCATAAACGATGATATTTGGGAGCAATTTTCAGAGTGAGGGTGAGGGGGAGAAAGCGCTTACCACGGCAGCTGATTCGTCTCGCGGCACCTCGTGTCCAGGAGCAGATCATGCGCTTCTTTTGATCTTTTCCTTCTTGGGGCCGGATTAGAGGACGAACGCGAGCAGATCTTGCATGAGCTTCCCTCGATCTTCCTTGTAGCGGATCTGAATAATAGAGTAGGAGTATCAAATCCGTACAACCCTATTTCTACGGGAAGGAAGAGAGTCGGGCGTCACTATGTCCATGCAAACACTGTCCATAACAGTTTTCTCCCCTCCATTGCTATGGACATTGTTTGCATCCTTGTTTTTGGCTCCCTTCCTTTCCGTCGCCTCATCCTTCTTGTAATCTTCGTGTGGAGCTGCCATTACCTTCAGCCTCTGTACCATTTCTGACCGGATAAAAAAGCGAAAATGTTGTACACACGACTGTGCCTTCCGACTGCCGTGTGCGACCAGTGATCTGCCGTTTGCATGCATCCGGTGATTAGTTATTTTTTTTATTACACAGTACAACTCAGACACTCACAACGCACGCACACTCACCCCTATGAACGCACATACGCAGACCCTACCTCTATGAGCATCTTCGAAAACTGAGCCGGCAAATCCTCGAGATTGACGAAGTCATCACTGGCGCCTCGCTGTCAACGGCCACGTCGCCTACCGCTGAAGCACAAAGCCGTTAAGTCCTAAAAAATTCGCTCCCACGAGGAGTCAAACCCAAAACCTCAAAAATGATTAGTTAACTGCCTAGCTACGCCGTGATTTTCTGGTGCTAAAGATACATGTGGTATTGCAGTCATACATGGCAGCCGTAAACGGCGGTCGTGTGTATAGCATTGTTAAAAAAAAAGCTGCATTGTCGTTCAAGATTTCCTGCATTTTGCAGTAAGAAAAAGAAGGAAATACTATAATGTTCATCGACCAGTTTATTCTCAGCACTAGTACAACAAATGGGCACCTGCACAACTCCACTAACCTTGTGTGCTTTAGCAGTGGAGGCAGATAGGGCAGACAAGTAGAGCAGCACAAGTGCGAGAAAGAACACCTGCTTGCGTCGCCTTTCCTTGCGAGTTGCCAGCATCTTCCTACCTTCACACCGCCATCTCAGCTCGCTCAACGCCGGCATCTTCCTACCTTTTTTTCCCCTTCTTTTTTGGCCTGGAAAGCATCTTCCTAGCGTCTCCTCTCCGCCGTGCATGCCTGAGAAGGAAGGTTGGCCTTCACCAGCATGCATGAAGATGATTATATTTCGGTTGGCACAGTTGGCTTCAAAAGTTAGAACAATTGGTTTATTTCATGGAACAATTGGTTTATTTCATGGAACAATTGGTTGAAAAGTTAGAACAATTGATTCTATTTCGTGGAACAACTGGTTTCAATATTGGAATAATTATCCCAGATTTTAGTGACAATCCAAGAACCCAACATCGATTATTGGGCCTTTATCGAGGGGCTACATTGGTATTTGAGTGCGAGGTACAAACATACAGGGTGGAAACGGTGATAAACAACCATTTTGATGGTCGAAACAATTGATTTGTAGGTGGAATAACTGATTTTATGAGGTTGCTAAGTGCGCCATGGCTGCCGATGGCGAGATTACGGGGAACAAAGATGAATCAGGAAGAGGCAACCGACTTTATGCCGTTCAGAATTACAACAGGGTAAAACTAGAAAAGAAGACATTTAAAGCCTTTCAGAATTACAACAGGGTAAAACTAGAAAATAAGACATTAATCGTGTCACCATTTCATAGTGAAATCTAATTAAATCATAGAAGTCGGTTGAGCGGGTGCCGGATGAGCCCGAAGAGTTATCCAGAGATCTGAAGCGTGGATGCTTTTCAACAACTTCATCCCAATCCTGAACTTGGCCAGGAGACTCAAATGAAAACTCGGCCTCGCTGCATTTCATTAAGAAGACCACCTTTTTACGCAAATCGAGGAAACTCCCGAACCACCCTCCCCATCGTGAACCAAGAAGTCATTCACCGCGTGACATCAGTTCGTCTCTTCTCTTATACGTGTGCTTTGAGGAGAGAAACGAGGAGGGTGTTTTTAACTCAGTCCGGAAATTCGCTCCCATTGGGGTCACGCTCGGGCGCCTTGACACTCAGCCTAGACCCCTTTGGCAGAAGACTCAAATGAGGCGAGCCAATCGATAATACATTTTAAGAGGTTTGGACTCAGCCAGATCGTGATTGATAACACATTATCAGAGGATTGAACTCAAATCTTTACACAAAGTACTTGTACATGGTTATTTTTGTGCGTATAAAAGAAGTGCGCCGAGCTTTTGAGTAGGTTTGCCGCTTCTGCACACCCAACTGTTTCTCGTTGGGAACTCGATAGTTCATCCTCTAACAGGCGGACGAGGCCTACTCGGAGCATGATAATCCTCGACATCGATCTCCATGAGGGTGACAACTTTACGGTTGTTGCCTCGTTTCCATCCCTCTAAATTTTAGATCTCTAAAATGAAAGGAAATCTTGTCATTTAGGAGCATTAAATAAAATTTAATGACAAAACCTTTTTGACAGATGAATGCTCATTTGAAGACGAATCTAATGAGCCTAATTAATCTATGTTTTGTTATAGTGATGCTACAGTAACCATCATCTAATCTAATTACCCTCATTAGATTCGTCTCGCGAATTAGACCCGGGGTTCTACAGTTAGTTTTGTAATTAAACTTTATTTAATACTTCTAAATAACAAAATTCTCTTTGATGTGACCCCTCTAAAATTTAGACCCTGGAACGACACTGGACACCTCTACAGTTCTCTCCCCTCCATTGCTATGGACAGTCTTTGCATCCTTGGTTTTGGTTCCCTCCTGTTCCGTCACCTCAACCTCCTTGGAATCTTCATATGGAGCTGCCACTATCTTCGGGACTCCATACCATTTCCGGCCAGATAAAAAAGCTGCACTGTCGCTCAAGGTTTCCTGCATTTTGCAGTAAGAAAAAAGGAAATATAATGTACGTCGACCAGTTTATTCCCACCACAACAAATGAGCACCTGCACAACTCCGCTAACCTTGTGTGCTTCAGCAGTGGAGGCAGATAGAGCAGACAAGTAGAGCAGCAGAAGGGCGAGAAGAACGCCTGCACGCCTCATCTTGCCACACACTTGTTTCTTGCAAGCACGGCAGCTGATTCAGGACCTATGCTTGCTGATTCAGAACCAGAAGCAAAGAAACGTAGAGATTTATGTGAGGAGGGCAAGTTTTTTTTAAGGAGTCGGCCAGCCAGGCACAATGATCAGCGGGAATTATATGCATTTTCAGACGCAAATCAGAGCGAGCCGGTGCAGATTCGTCAGTTTGGATCCTTGGCCCATGATAGCTTTGCCTTGCCAGCTAGCCTCTCCATGCAAAGAGATACAAAAGCAAAAAAAAGCATGTCATTTGGTAGTACAGCAAGAAGCATCCTCTCCTTCATTTATTGCTCTAGTATCAGTAGCCAACATGGCTTGCTCGGGCAGGAGAGCTAAATTAGCTCTCTGGAGCTGGCAAGGAAATACTTGATTCTGAAAGCAAGATTTGTGAGCAAAAGGGAACAATCAAACACCTAGCTTTGCTCATCAAAGAGAGGCAAGGCTGAGCAAGGGATCCAAACTGACCCTAAAACTCATCATCTGACACTCAAGGCAACATGGCCTGCGCCGCTGGACACGAGTGGGTACGGGCAAATGTCGCGGGCAGCTGGAAGTGGATCGGAAGCATCCACGAGAGAAGGCGGCCGAGTGCGTCATGTGGTGGGAGTGGGAACTGGGAAGCATGGGCGCGCCGCGCGCGGCACGGCACGTATTCCTCCCGTCACACGTTTCCCAGATTGGGCCGTCGGCTGGGCGCGGGCTTCGGTAGTTCGGTCATGGTCAAGGGCTGGGTTTCTTTTGTGGGAAGTGCAAAACTGGCCGGATCGTCTGTTTTTTTTTTAGGGCGGCTTTACAGTTGTGTTTGTGAGGCAAACAACAGTCCAAAATGCATTAGAATTGGGCCCCCAGAAATACCGTCCATCCATTCCGCCGTCGAGGCGCCCCCGCCGCAGCCCCCGCGCCCGCTCGCGACGACACGCGACGACACGCCACTCCCGTGCGTCCTACGCGCTTCTAGAACCCTCCCATCGTCTCGTCTTCTTCCCTCGTCTCCGTCCCTCTTAAACCCAACCATCCATCATTCCTCTGCTCTCTCAAGGTCTCAACGTATAAACCCTAGCTCTTATCCGTTCCCTCACTCCCCAAGCGTCACACCGAGCCACCACACGCACGCAGGAAGGAATCATCAGCCCCTGGCCACGACGTCATGGCGCCGGCGCTGAGCAGGAGCCTGGGAGCGTCCTCGGTCGCCGGGCTGCGGCCGTGCCCGTCGTCGCGGAACGGGTTGGTGACGCACTCGCAGTGGAGGGGGCCCGTGGCGGCGAGGTGCGCGAGAGGCGTGAGGTGGGAGGCCGGGAGGAGGAAGGCGAGGGGGAGGATGGTGGCGGTCAGGTGCGACGCCGCCGTCGCCGAGAAGCCCGCCGGAGAGGAGGCGGCCGGTGAGAAGTACGAGTACCAGGCCGAGGTGGGCAAGACAGTCCGAGAATTTCGTCTCGTTTGGTCGAATTTTGGACTGGTTATCTGTTGTTGCGTTTCATTGCATCAGAATTCGAAGGAGATGAAATGGATAGAACTGTTTCAAATTCTACCTTTTGCGGACTTCTCAGTTCAATGGCTGGTATGTATTGTCTAATGTTTCTCATTGGCCTGCAGGTTAGCCGGTTGATGGACTTGATTGTCCACAGTTTGTACAGCCACAAGGAAGTGTTTCTCCGTGAACTTGTAAGGTTAGTTTTCCTATGAACATATACTGTACTATTGAATTGACCCATCATTACTAGTACCAGATAAGAATTTCCCTGTGCAAACTGCATTCCGAAAGTGTCTGATTATCTGATCTCAATGCATTTTTTGTTTTCACCCAGTAATGCAAGTGATGCATTGGATAAGCTGAGATTCCTCAGTGTAACCGATTCCTCTGTGATGGCTGATGGCGGCGAGTTGGAAATAAGGATTAAACCTGACCCAGATGCCGGAACAATCACGATTACGTGAGTTCTTTGTTTGTCACAACTTGCAACCATTGCACTCTCATTGAAATTATTATTTAGTCTCATTTTGTGGATCATACAGCGATACTGGCATCGGGATGACTAAAGAGGAGCTCAAAGACTGTCTCGGAACCATCGCGCAAAGTGGCACCTCCAAATTTTTGAAGGCTCTAAAGGTGCACTTTTTCTCCCTTGTCTGCCCACTTGGGTCTCGTTTCACGATGATATTATTTATCTCTTTGCTGACAACAATTTATGTGCTCTGTTTTTTTTTTCTCAGGAAAACAAAGATCTCGGTGCAGATAACGGACTTATTGGTCAATTTGGTGTGGGGTTTTATTCGGCTTTTCTTGTTGCAGAGAAGGTATATACTAAGACTATCTATCCTATAATATCTCTAGATTGGTGAATCTGCAATGCTTTCCTAGAATTTGTTGATCCAAGAGTTCTTAACTTCGCACGCAGTAAATGTTATCTGTTTTGTTGGTACTTAGCAGATTCTTTGTCTCCTTGCAGGTTGTGGTGTCCACTAAGAGTCCAAAGACAGATAAGCAATACATTTGGGAAGCTGAGGCTGACAGTAGCTCCTATATAATCAAGGAAGAAACTGATCCTGAGAAAATGCTGACCCGTGGAACACAGATTACTCTGTACTTAAGAGTAAGGAACTTGACTCGTGCCTAAGGCCTCCAACTCCTAGCAGAGTTCTTATTTCCTTGTTGTTACCCTTCAGGAAGATGATAAGTACGAGTTTGCTGACCCTGCAAGGATTCAAGGTTTAGTTAAGAACTACTCTCAGTTCGTTTCATTCCCTATATATACGTGGCAGGAGAAGTCAAGAACAGTTGAGGTAGGATTGGGATTATGAGCTGCTCTTATTCAACATATTTCTACTTCAACTATTATTGCTCTGTTTCTGTTTTGTGCTTATGTATTACTGTCTGAACAGGTCGAAGAGGAGGAAGAACCAAAGGAAGGTGAAGAAGCTTTAGAGGTTAGTTATGTTTTGCATTTGATTTTGTTTGGGTTCAAACACCGACTTATATTGTCCAACATACATCCTCCTTTTATTCCAGGGTGAAACGAAGAAAAAGAAGAAAACTATCACTGAGAAGTACTGGGACTGGGAATTGGCTAATGAAACAAAGCCCATCTGGGTAAGTGAGGCCAATTTATGTGTTACCATAACGTAGCCTTTTATTACTTACTATAACAATGCGGATGTGTCCCATAACTTCATTTACAATTGTGTTCCTATTGCTACAGGAGAAATTGATTTTTTTTTCCTTCCATGCAGATGAGGAACCCAAAGGAAGTCGAGAAAACTGAGTACAACGAATTCTACAAGAAGACATTTAATGAGTTTTTGGATCCTCTTGCGTACACTCACTTCACCACAGAGGTGTGTGACGTTTATCACAGTTTTTCTTATTTTAATGCATATTAAAGATTTTAACATGACTTCTGTTCTAAACAGGGTGAGGTGGAATTCAGGAGTGTTCTCTATGTTCCAGGAATGGCACCTCTTAGCAACGAGGAAATAATGAATCCAAAGACCAAAAATATCCGGTT
Organism: Eragrostis curvula; assembly: GCA_007726485.1. Lineage (NCBI taxonomy): Eukaryota > Viridiplantae > Streptophyta > Magnoliopsida > Poales > Poaceae > Eragrostis > Eragrostis curvula. The sequence continues at coordinate 21,285,735 of CM017441.1, read as the reverse complement.
GTATGTCAAAAGAGTTTTCATATCAGATGACTTTGATGGCGAGCTGGTACGCCACCTGTTGTTTTATCATTACAGTTTTTCTTATGTCTAAATGATGAGGTTGAATGAGCTGCTGTACCGTTTCCCTGCAGTTCCCCAGATACCTGAGCTTTGTGAAAGGCGTGGTTGACTCGAATGATCTTCCTCTCAATGTTTCACGTGAGATCCTTCAAGAAAGTAGAATTGTAAGTTCCGGAAAATCATTTTCCATATAGTGTGATACATGTTGGAGGTTTCAAGCGTTTTGATATACAAGTACTGCTCCCTATGTTTCAGGTCAGAATTATGCGTAAGAGGCTTGTTAGGAAGACTTTTGATATGATTCAAGAGATTGCCGAGAAGGATCAAGAGGTAAGACTTCTTTTTTATTTTTCATCCAGAGTTTGATCTATTGGATGTGTATTGAAAGCTTGTTGCCACTTATGCTGCAGGACTACAAAAAATTCTGGGAGAGCTTTGGCAAGTTCATGAAGCTTGGCTGCATCGAGGACACTGGAAATCACAAGCGTCTTGCTCCTTTGCTACGATTCTACTCGTCCAAAAATGAGAATGATTTGATCAGTCTTGATCAGTACGTGGAAAACATGCCTGAAAACCAGAAGGCAATCTATTACATTGCTACGGATAGTCTTCAGAGTGCAAAGACTGCTCCTTTCTTGGAAAAACTGGTTCAGAAAGATATTGAAGTATGGATAACTTATTAGTGATCATATAATTGATTTCCTCATGTGCCACGTTTTTCTGCTCACACTGCTGCTCCTTTTCCTGTAGGTTCTTTACCTCATCGAGCCGATTGATGAGGTTGCCATTCAGAACTTACAAACATACAAAGAGAAGAAGTTTGTTGATATTAGCAAAGAGGACCTAGAATTGGGTAAATAAATTGAGTTCTTATGTGATTCTGTGTATACAGTTTGCCAGTGCATTAGCTAATACAGATTCGCTGTTACAGGAGATGAAGACGAGGACAAAGAGAAAGAAAGCAAGCAAGAGTATACTCTTCTATGTGACTGGATAAAGCAACAGCTTGGTGATAAGGTTGCCAAGGTCCAGATATCGAAACGACTCAGCTCTTCTCCATGTGTTCTCGTATCTGGCAAATTTGGCTGGTCAGCGAATATGGAAAGGTAACATGACGATTTAGGTCTCATACAAGCTGATTGTTAAGCTGGGGATTTCTTTCTTTCTTTTTTCTTTTTACCGAAAAAATAGAATGACATGTTTCTTCAATTTGATAGGCTCATGAAAGCACAAACACTTGGTGACACATCAAGCTTGGAGTTCATGAGGGGTAGAAGAATTTTTGAAATCAACCCGGACCACCCTATTATCAAAGACCTGAGTGTAAGATTGCCTTCACTCCATCTTACTGTAACTAATTACTTTGCGGTTTTCTCGTGTGGTGCTTTTGTGTATGGATGCATAAGTCTACTCACCCACAATATTTGTAAACACAGGCTGCTTGCAAAAACGAGCCTGAAAGTGATGACGCCAAAAGGGCCGTTGAGCTGTTGTATGAGACCGCCCTGATCTCCAGTGGATATACCGTAAGTATAACAGTCCTGTGTCCTTTTTCATCATTCGTGGCTATGATGATTAACATGATTATTGACTTCCATCATCCAGCCTGAGAGTCCAGCGGAGTTGGGAGGCAAGATCTACGGGATGATGACCATGGCGCTTGGTGGGAGATGGGGAAGATCGGACTCGGACGAGGCCGTCACCAGCAGTTCCAGTGCTGAGGCAGACTCCTCTGAAGGTGCTGCGACTGAGGTAGTTGAACCCTCTGAAGTCAGGACCGAGAGTGACCCATGGAAGGATTAATGCGTTTTAGGCAGGCGTTGCCTGTAACTTTGTGAGGTGCGCGAGCATGAACCACAACGAGATATGTGATATGCTGATCGAAAAAGTCGCAAGAACTTTCAGTACGGCAGCATGGATCTCGTTCGGATTGTGCTGCGATTGTAAAAAATTTTGTAGGCTATAGCGATTAAATGAAAGTGTGTCTCCGTACATACTTGCTGCATGTTGTCCCTGGTTTTCGCGCGCTTTTGTGGGCGTTTGTTTTGGGCGTCAAAAGTGTGTGAGCGGTCTGGATCCGCTACATTCTCGAGCTCCGGTGGGCGGTTTTCGCGCGCTTTTGTGGGCGTTTGTTTTGGGCGTCAAAAGTGTGTGAGCGGTCTGGATCCGCTACATTCTCGAGCTCCGGTGGGCTGGCTCTGTGGAGAGTGAGGCCGAACTGGCACTGCCCACCCGCGGCTACCTGAAATGGCTCTCCAGGCCGGTCCATTTTCCAACGGCGCCGGCTGCCGGCCCCATTTCCGCCTCCGCCACGCTCTGAGCCCAAGAAACGTGTCGGATCCCGCCGGCAGAACGATCGGAGTGCGCGACGGACACACGCTCAGAACGTTGTCCGATCCGGCGTCGCGGTCGCCGGAGCTCACACACGCCTCGGGCGAGCCGGCTGTTGCACGCACACGAGCGGAATCGCGCCAGCGTGCCGCGTACGGCCGGCCGCGCGCGCACGGGTTGGCTTCAGTTCAGCGTCGTTGGAGCGGCCTGGCATGGCTCTGCCTAACATTTGTCCTGGAACGCTGGCGACAACCGCGGAATATACCGGAACGCGTCTCATAGTGTGTGCGTCGGTTGTCCGCTTCGGTGATATAGCTGTAAAGTGAACAGAAGTTTCACTGTGCATGATTCGTCACGAGTTCCTTTTTTATCTTCCCTCTCGTTCAGGTTAGGATTATATTCACAAGCTGGTGCGCTCGTGTTGTCGAGTCTCGAGAGAACCTTGTGCAAATTGATCCTGAAAAGAGGACATGGCCTCTTCAAACCCAAAGCATAAGATGTGGCGGCCCGTTCAGGATAGCAGACCTGTCTTTCCGTGCGATACATCTACTATCATGCTGTTTTATGCTTTGTTGCGTTTGCCTAAGTTGTGACAACCAATTCATTAGCCACGAAAGCGATGGTTGTCGCAATCAGGTGTCGTAAAGAGTGGTAGACAACCAGTGTGATCCACAGTTCAAAATATCTAAGGAGTTCTGAATGGAACACGGGTCATGTATAATGTAGCTAGCATCCTTCGACTGTCAATTTGTCAAAAGAAAAAATGTAGCATTCTTGTTTTGTGACAAAGGCAGAACAGTCAAATATATGATCTTTTAACATCAACCTCGGCCCCATTGAGAAGTGTTTATCATCATATATGAAGCATTCAAACAAAAGCAATGGAACTAATAACACAACGAATATCTCGCAGCATGCATCGCATTACATCCTGCAGCAGCTGCAGCTTCAGTTGCTCGCTACAAGCACAACCACTGTTGCTGCACTGTGCGTCGTAAATGCACGCTACCCAGACAGAATTTCCAAGCATCCATGTAAGGCCGCAGAGATTTTCATTCACGCATCAATCCCAGCGCTCCTGCGGTGGGGGCTCCTCGAGCCTTTTCAGCTCTGAACACAATAAAAACCCGGCCATGCATGACGCTGTTATGTTAAAGCCTTCAGTAGCAAACTAGCAACGGGATGAGCTAGCACTGCAGCGCTGCCGCTCCGGCAGTGGCAGCATCAGTTATGTGCCTGCGCCTGCCTGCCTGCCTGCTTGTTCGTGAATCGGATGGAAACTTTGCTCGTAACGTATGTGCAGCTGGCATTCTTCACATTTGAAACCCGTCCTGCGATGGCCTCATGCTCAAGTCCTGTGAACCCAGGGACGGGTACGCCATCTGCGTAACGTCACTGAATGACCCATTCAATGCGTGGGGCATCTGCTCAAGAATCGGAAAATTGATCAGCTTATTACTCTTGGATGGAACCAGCGTTAGTGTATTTTTGCTTATGACGAATTTTTTTTTCACAAGTTTTGGCCATATTCTTACAACTTAGGATGGGAAAAGGTGATCCAAAACATGAGAATTGTGTGGCTTTTCTGTTACAAATTATATGTATGTATTGAGCTGATTCTTTTAGTATTGAAGAATAGTTGGCAGTCAAGGAATCAAGGTACGATCTTCAGGAGAAATTAATGTTGCTAAGAATAGTTAACAGTTGAGGAATCAAGGTACGATCTATGGGAGAAATCAATGTTACTTCATGATAGCTTAAGCTGTGTTAACTACTGGCCGAATATATGTATATTGTATGACATATACGATTTTTTTGAGCAGACGCTAACCTGAGATCCGTCTTTGACACTTAGTTGCGCTTGTATGATTCTTCTGAACACATCTGGATTGGTCATGCCCGCAGCACCTCCCTGCATCAGGCCTGGCTGAGATAGCTGTAGTTGTGGGTGCATCATTTCTGGGGAGAATCCAATGGAAGATGACGAGACCCCGGGGAAGCGAAGAAGCTGATTTTAAGACAGAAAAAAATGGCTCTGTTAGATTACTAGATATTTGTAAGGGAAAATGATATTGTGATATGGTACCCACATCTTTTGACAGAAGTCCTTCTATGTTCAGGTCAAGCCTTGGGTTTACTGTTGCGAGCTTCATTGATAAGAACTGCGAGAAAAAGAAAATTTGCCATCAAGAGTTTATCATATTTACTAGAAATATTAATCATGTCTTAGTATCTTGTGATTCTACTTCCTCTAGTGTATCTTGCTCGTTTCAAAGCTCATCAATCCTTAATTCACACATGTTGCAGACATTCTCAGGCAGTGGGGTATGTTAGTAATTACCTCGACTTGTCTTTGCAAGGATTGAACATAGTTGATGATCTCATCCAGCATTACTGCCTTTCCGGTGACCTGAATTCAGTAGAAGAAACATAAAGATGTTAGTACATTAGTAACGGAATCAATAGAAATACAGGACTATTTTCTCTTAGAAAGGCACTCACCTTGCTGCAACCGGGAACAAGGTCTTGTAGAAGCTTCATCCTCTCACTGATCTTCTCCCTTCTCAACTGCACAGGAGATACATCATTCAGCATTTTCAACACCACTAATGTAACAGGCATAACACCTATATGTGACTCAATGAACAATTCTATACCCTTTCTGCAAGGCTGTGGCTGTTGGTTGCCTGCCCACGCCGAGCCCGGACATGAATGTACTCTTCCTTCTGCGAGTCGGAGGTCTCTTTCGCTCCCTTCCCTTTCGACTTGCCGGTGGTTGTTGCTGGGCTGTTCTCCTCGCCTTTGTCTTTGCTGTGGACGCTCTCGTTTGCAGAATCAGCGGCAAGGTTGGAAGACTGAATCTGATCGGCTCCCATCTTCATCAGACATAACCCATTGACATTCAAGTTTAGCTACTTGAAAGACTGACGAAAGGAAGCTGGAGAAAGTTTCAGACACGAGTAGGAAGGAAGGAACAGCGCTCACATCGTTAGGCCTTCTCCTCTTCTTGGAGTCCGACGTCCCTTTGGACGAGCAGTCTCCACCGGCCGCCTCCGAGCTCGGCACCTCGTCGTGGCCGTTCCGGCCGCGGTCCGGCTCGGCCTTGTCGTTGCCGTCCTTCCGCTGGTGATCCAAGAGCGCCTCCGAGGAGCCACTGAACGCGTTGTTCATTGGCTGATCAGGTGCACCGTAGCCGGAGTTGGCGCCCATCACCCCGCCGCCGCCGCCGAAGCAGGATGCCCGCGCGGCGCGCTCGATGAACCCCGAGTCCACGGGGAAATTGCCGAGGCCCTGCGGAAGGAACCCGGGCACCGGCGCCAAGAAGCCGTGCCCCCGCGCGCTGACGTCGGAGAGACCCATGGCCTGGGATGTCGACGCCCACAGGCCGGCGGACGCGAAGGAGTCCATCATGGGGCCGGCTTGCTGCTGCTGCGCCGGCGCGCAGGGGAAGGCGGCGCTGAATTGGCTCTGCCACTCCACCGGGATGCCGGCGCCGCCGGAGGAGGACCTGTTGTTCTCCATCCCTTTCTCGTTGCTCTCGTTGTTCATGTCCATCGATCTTGGTCAGACTCACGCAGCAACGCAGAAGTTGCAGGGCGCGGAAGGGGTACCTATCCAAGTACTAGCTAGCTATAGGCAGCTAGCACAGAGCTCAGCAAAGGTCAATGGACGAATCAGAGAAGCGAGAGCCTAGAGAAAATGAACAAGCTCCTCCATTGGCCAGAGCTGCATGGGCAATATGATAGCTGGAGCAAAGCAAGCAAGCAGGAGCTCCCGTCACGGCCTACGGCAGGAAAAGGAAAGATGCCCACTGCAGATTCTGATGCTATCTGTTCCGGCGAGAGGCGTGCATAGGAAGAAGAGCTAGGAAAGAGGGAGGAGCATAGACTATACTAACAGAGAGCAAGGGCTCGTAGGCAAAGGATTGTCACATTTATAGGGCTACTTAGCACTTGTTCACTAGCTGTTGTACTGGTTTCATCAGCAGTAGTAAGGAGTAATACATTGAGGTTAGCAGGCAAAGGAAAGCAATAGAGGCAGCCGCTTTACTCCTCCTAGTCACCACCCCCATGACCGGTTTTGTTTAACCTTAAGGGGCTTATTTTTAAGTGACGCCTTCCTTTACCTTTGTTAACAGCCCTTTAATCATGCTGTTTACCTTTGCTTTTGTTTACTTACTTGCTACTACTACAACTTACACACAGAGAGCAAACGTAAAGAGGAAGGGGAGCTGATGAATCAGTTCACTCGCAGGCAGCATAGCTCACCGGCATCCCTGACACTGCCAACTCTCACAGGCATTTGTTTATCGGCTAAATTGCTCGCTTTCTCAAGGAGCCTGGCTGTAAATTATGCCCCCCTACCTCTCATCATTATTTGACTGTTGCAATTTCTAATGGTCGACACGGCCAATTATTTACACGCCCTTCATGATCGGCATGATTAGTTTTGTTGAAGAAAATGGTGGTCAACATTAGCAGGGGTGCCAACCGAGGCATTACTTACCCCACAGCAAAGCAAGCCTACTTTCATTTCATCCACAGATTTTCTCCTCTGTTTCCTTCCCTTCAGGCCTCTAACCATACAGACTGATGACTCCTGCTTATACACTGCGGGTTTGAGTTTGGTAAGCCAATGTGAAATCAAAAGGAACGACGGGTTAATAAGAGTCTTAAGCTTTAAACTAGTGCAAGTTTCAGGCACCTCATGAAAGAGATGCGCTCCAGGTTCAGATTCTCCTAATCTCAATCTTTCTTTGCAGCAAATAAACAAGTAAAACTATTCGTTAGCCTCGGGGCGCGCAAACGCTCGAATCTAGCTTTAGATTAGTTAAAGCCCCCCCACCCATGCAATACTTTTATTCACTCCAAACACGCTTTTGCCCCCCGGCATTAAGCTTTTAAGTTTGGGTTTTGAGAAAAAGCATCAGAAATGAAGCTGATAAATCTAACCCCATCCATGGTTACTTAACACTAGTGCAAGCAAGAAGTGGCCTGCAAGTTACAAGTTATTCCCTGCCTGCAGCTTACCTCCTGCTTTACCTTGCTTTCAGCCACAGCACAGCGCAGCTGCCTTTTTCTCTCCTCATCTGCCTGCCATTAGCGGCACCCTCGCCAAGCTGCTCAGTCTAAAGGGGTAGGACGAAAAGCAACGAAACCGAATCTTCAGAGAAATGTAAACTGGAGACTGGAAAGGATACGACTTCAAACTCCCCAGGACATGGACCACAGGCTACGTAGATAACAAGTCTTGATAGATTCCTAGCCACGTCCACCTTTCTTGTTCCTGAGGAGGAGGAGAAGAACGTAGCCCACTAGGGGCTAGTCCTACGAGCCTCCTTCGCCATCCATGTCTTGTTGCCGCTCTCCTTTTGCCCGGTCTTGTGCACGGCAGCGCTGGCCGGCCTCGGCGCGGCGCATTCACCCGTGCTGCTTCGGGCAGGCTCGTGCAGTCATTGAGGGATGGGGGAATGGACCCGACCATCCTCCAGATTATCTTCTCGTGCATCATTATGCTCGCCAGAAAGGTTGCCGCAGATCTGTGTCTTCTTTTCCAATCATTGTAATACATATTCATATGTACCATATGCTCGCGCATCCGAATGCGCCTGCATCAGAACTGGATAATGCGTGGGCAGGATGATATGATCAATTCAGAGCTTGCCTGTCAACAGGAGCTTGACACAGGACAGGAGGAGCTGAAAAATAAGAGCATTATATTTCGTTTTTCGCCTCAGAAGATGAAAGGAAACAGTAACACGATGTTCATATGAATGAGTCTGCTTGTGTTTAGGTCCTACCTGTCGGCAAGGGGCCACCCAGCTAGTGAAGTCAGAGGATTCCTGCAAACAAAACAACTCCAAGAAATAGCAGCCAAAGAACTCAAAGTAAACAAATGGAACAATGCCTGTATGGATTAGCTGGCAATCGTCTCCTTTGGAGGTAAGCCTAAAGGTTAAAAAACACACCCATGTTATATGAAGATAAGATTTTGACATCGGATTCGTTCAACTCACAGACCCTGCTCCCTCCCTATATAGACTGTCCTTCTGCTTGACAGCTTCACTACAATAAAACTGCATTGGCACACTTAAAAATTAGGAATCATCAGAAAAGCATCCCAACAAATGATTTCTGGATGTCTTGATAAAAATGATTTGGGGTTTCGAACCAGAAGACAAATGAAAGTAGTTTACGAGGAGCAGAATAGAAAGGGTTTTGATGGGACATGCTAAGCTTCTTGAAAGTAAAAGATGACCAAACCAAATCCATCACGCCTATCATAATTCGTACATGCTTAAAAAGTTTGTGCATACAGTTACTAGAGAGATGTACTGATAACCAGAGAACACAAAAGCAGTCCTAATGGGATCATTACCAAGAATGAATGATGAGAGTTGAACATGGATGATTCGATTACAGTACAAGTTAGCCCATATATATCTCAACACTGTGAGTACACCAGTGTGCTATTTCAGCGTTCAATTCCCATGTGCGAGGGCACAGGATCTCTAATTGTGCTTAGGAAAGCGTATGTTACACCTTTCTGAAAACCATAAACAAAGCACAGTCCGTGGCAAAGCCAGCTGCACGCGAGATGCAAGTGCGTATATTTTTGGTAAAGGTCTATGTTAGGTGAACCTTGGGGGCTTATGATCATCCGAACCAAGACTCCAAAATTACTCATTATTCTAAACCCAAATTATGCATTATGTCGTACACTAATGGTCTTATTATACTCCTAGAGTAGTGATTTGAGTTGTAACCTAGAGATTAAACTGTAAATTACATACCTGGGGAACACTAAAGAACTATCCCCAAGAGGGGAAATAAACTAATACAGTTGATAAGGGCAGCAGACAGCTTATTTTGTCAAGGCCAACCTGTTAATGATTGGCATGGTGCTAGGGTAATTCTACAGTATATCTTATAACATTATGTGCGTGTGCATCTGTGTATGCGTGCGTGTGTTTGTTGCCTTGTGTGTGAAGGAAAAAAAATCACAGACACAATGTACCAGATCCGGTCACTTACTCATGCAGTCTCTGCCTTTCTCCCGTGCCGGCTTCATATCTCCAACAGCTACCCTTTTGCTGGTTCTTCTCTAAGATAATAAAAAAAATGATGTGCTTACTAATGCTATACATATCTTGTTGTAAGGTGCAGCGATACAGTTTCTTAAATTTATGTTTTGAGCGGCTCCCTGAGTTTATTCTTCAGTGCCCTAAAGCAGCCAAAACATCAAAATATTTGGCGAATGCGTACATTCGCTTTGCCCTGATGATGATCTTAGCAGATGTCATATAGGGAAGAATATTACAAAAGTTCAAATTGGACTGATTCAATATTTTTTTTAATCCTTTCCTCTATACTGTGTGTATCCTCAAAATTTGATAAAAGCAAGTATTCATAATGTAAGATTGCAAATGCCTGATAAGCGTGCATTAGCATCAAAGGTGTCCTTTTCTTTGTGTTCAAAGGCCCCTACATCCATCAGGCAGTAATAACAACGTCACGGCGGAAGTGATTACACCCCCCAACATTGTTGATCTTTGTCTTTGTCACAAATAACACTCACTACTTTACTCGATTTAATAATTGTAACAATTTCTTGTGCAGAACGCTTCATGTCTCTTTCGAAATCAACAAAAATGGCAGCAAGTGAAATATCAATACTGGCTGTACTAGAGTTAGTGGCCTCCCAGAACATTGTTAGCACATGAATTTTACAGTTACGAAAGAAGAAAACAGAAAACTCAAGTCAAATGTAATTGTTGGCCCTTTCCAAAGCAAGTGAAAGGTATAGCCCAAGGGCAGCTAATCTAATCCTACTTTGCTCATGTCCTTTATTGTGCTCTAGAACTCGCTCCGTTTCACTAAACCCAATATGCATACTGGACTTCTGATTTATCAAATAGAAAAACATTCTGGTATGACGCTTCCCAGAGAAATGGACAGCCATTGTAAAATAGAAGGAAACAGATAATATTGTGGTGTCATGAAGGTGGATCCATGGGTTTAATCAATAATTCGGACAAAAAAAGATGTCGTACATTTTGTCACGTGAAACAAAAAAGGTACCAACAAGGTTGATGAACCTAATGTGTGAAAAAAAAAGGTCTCGCTTATTGCCGACCAGAAACTAAAATGAACCGTGCTAGTTCAGAAGGTAAGAAGCAGGCATAGAACAACTCTCTTAAATCTGCTTTACTAACCCTGTTTTTGTTTCTTTTGTTGACTGCCCATTTGGGTTGCTTTTTTGTATATATCTAACTCTGTTTTAACTTTAATGAAAAAAGCACTGTGGGGAACTCCCTCACAGTTTTGCGTCAAAAAAAAAAAGAAGCAGGCATAGTGCATTATGGTAGTACAATAAGAAAGAAAAAAAAAACTGCATTATGTACCAGGTTATTGATGGTTTCTAGTCCCTGCAATATGAAAGAGGCTACATTTAGCTGAATTTAATGACACTTTTGCATAGGACATACATCTCAGATTCATGTTCAGTCTTGAGTCATAGAGATTGAAAAGAACAATAATTAGGTTCCAAGTTGCTGAGACACAAGAGATGCCAATCATGATGTTGGTTCAAGGCTACCATATGATTCAATAGACATGCAATAAAGTGATGAGCTTCATGGCAAATTAAGAATTCTCCACGAATCGACAATAACAACCATTGCCTATAGTTGTCTCGCATGCTATGTATTTTGGTTCAAGTAAAAAATAAAGGAACATCATTGTGAGAAACTTTTACCAGTAATCCCCGCAAGAACAAGACCCGTCTCTGAAATGATGAAACCGATTTGCATCTCTAACAGTTATGCACCTCCTATAAATCTTGCTTAGAAGTTTTATGGCATTATGACAATCTGCACATATCCGGAGGTTATTTGCTACCCTTATAGGCGTGCCAGGGGCAGTGCTAATCAGACCAAAGGCAACAGCAAGCTTTTCACTGTGAAGAGCTAGCGAGCTCTCTCTCACATCCTTGTCAGCAATATCTAGCAGCACTTGTGAGGTATCAGGTGTATAACCTGTGATTCTCAACTGCTGGCACATCTCATCCAACATCTTATATATGTCTCTCTTTCTCGAGTGGGTTTTGTCTCCAGAGATGAATTCGTGAATTACACCATCAAGTTCCACTGAGCTGCTCCCGGGAATCTTCTGCACACCCCGATCCAGCATCAGCTTCCTCACCTCATGCACTCCTCCCCAGTTCCCATCTAGTGCATATATGTTGGATAACAACACATACCCTGCATGATCATTCGGTGCAGACTCAATAAGCCTATAGCCTGCCTTCTTACCCAACTCCAAATTCTTATGAGTTCTACAAGCACCCAGCAGGGCCTTCAACATGGAAGCATCTGGCTCCATCGGCATCGTCTGAATCATCTCCTCAGCCTTCTCAAAGAACCCTGCACGGCAGTACAGATCCACCATGCAACCATAATGTGCAATGTCAGGCTTAATGCTGTAAACTGTGGACATTCTCCCAAAATACCGTATACCTTCCTCGACTAGCCCCCCATGGCTACAAGCATTCAGTACACAGTTAAAAGTAATCTTGTTAGGCACCAATCCTGCTGACTCCAACCTACTGAAGAGCTCCAGGGCTCTCTCACTGTAACCATTTGCTGTGAAACCAGCTAACATTGCGTTCCAAGAATCCAGACTCCTCTTTGTAGCAATGTTGTCGAACACATAAACTGCACCCTCAATGAACCCGCATTTTGAGTACATATTTATCAACGCCGAGCTCAACTTCTCATCGACCTCGATCCTTTTCCTCAAAACATATGCATGAGCCCAGAGCCCCTGCGCAAGTGCCCCCGAGTATGCGATTGCAGAGATGACGCTCAGTAATGTCACCCTATCAGGCTCGCACTCCCTGCTCGCAAGCATCTCTCGGAACACCGCGATTGCCTCGTCGTACTCCCCGTTCGTGACACACCACGAAAGAACCGTGTTCCATGAGACGCTGTCCCGGGACGGCATCCTCGCGAAGAAATCCCGGAGCGCGACCCCGTCCCCACCCTCCTGCGCGTACCCGCGCAGCAGGCAGTTCCAGGCGACCATGTCGTTGTTGGCGTCGCGGTCGAACACCCTGCGCGCGTGGGAGACCATCCCGCAGACAGAGTAGGCGTGGACGAGCTTGCCGCGGACGCGGCGGTGGGAGGCGAGCCCGCGCTTCGCGGCGTGCGCGTGGAGCTGCGCGGCCGCGGCGGGGTCCCTCCCGCGCGCGCAGGACGCGAGTGCGAGCGCGTACGCGGCGGGATCCGGATCGGCGCCCGAGCGGAGCATGTGGTCGAACAGGCGGAGCGCGAGGTGCGGGTTGAGCCGCATGCGCGCCGCGTACGACGCCGACGCCAGGGAGGCGGCGTTCGAGGCATGGGCTTGCTGCGCGTCGCATGGCGGCGTCGCCGGAGCTGGCGGCTGCGGCTGCGGTTTGTTCGCCGCGGAGAGCGTGGTGGAGGTGAGGAAGAAGGGGACGGTGGGGGAAGGCATTCTGCAGTGCAGGCAGCGGCGTGTGTGTGGAGTGGTGGACGAGCGCGCGGCCACGCTCACTCGCAGCCGGCAACGGGGAGGCAGCTCGAAGCACCGGTGCCGCGGCGTGCGTCGAGCAGCGGGCCAGCGAGGCAGAGCGGATGAGGTGGAAGTGGGCGGTCCGACATTTCGGCCCATGCCAACTTATAGAGGCCCAACTGTTGCTTGAGTTCGCTCGTGTTGAGCTCAGCAGTGGATCGGGCCTTAATGGACAGATGAGAGATAAGGCCCAATTTTTTGTGATACTACTTTTTCCAGTCACGCCATCAACTAAAAAAGTCGTATTCGTATGTGGCGAATTTTCTACAACAAACAATGAAAGATGTAGTGATTCCAGAAGATTGAAGGAATCCTGGTTCTTCCCTGCACATATTTGGGGGCCGTTGATACTGTGATGATAGTTATGCAAGCTACAAGGGTATTGGCACTACTCCACATTGACATCGTGCAGCACAGCAAAGGATTCGTCACATGATTTCTTCAATGTTGTGCGCTTAAGCCAAGAACTTTTCGTTGGGCCATATTGGGCACTTTATCTCGCCTAGTTACTCACACCTTTTCAACTATTCGTCTGCCTCCTTGTCATGCACTTGTGTTCGTCACTATTCGATCTAGCTCCACGTCAAGCGAATTCGGCTAGCTAGAGCTCGCCTCCAAAGTCCAAACACGAACGAATCCGGCTAGCTAGGCTCTCGCATAAACAACAGGACGTAGCCCTCAAAGCCGCACACTGACCGAATTCCGGAGAAAACTAATCGGAAGCCACGCGGACGTCCCAAATAGGAGGCGACTCGTTGCGCGACACCTGAAAGCGCGGCGCCCCGGCGTCACACGGCGGAGTGCAAAGCCACTCCTGGCCCGGCGACGTTGACACTCTCGCGTCAGCTTTGACAGCGATCGAGCGGGAAGGGGACGTGCGACGGCGACGCGCTCTCGATGAGCGCCGACGTTAATCTAATCGCCATGAGAGCAACGTAGTTGGGTTCTTGCCCTTCGATAGTCATCAGTACTGCCACAGCCTGATTCTTCACATGTCATGTCGTTTAGACTGACAGCCTCTAAATAGCATAGTAGTACATGCTAACAAGAATTAAGAAATGACAATTGTTTACAAACAGTTATATGGTATATTAATCTCATTCCCGTAACAATGCATGGAGGAGATTGAAGTTTTAGAAGTTCAGATGCACACGTTTACATGTTTTGGTTTGGATGTAGTAGTATTATAATTAAGGTTCCCAGCCCTAATGGCCTTTCATTATCCCCGTCATCCACATTGCTGCTAGTGCGTCACGACCTTATTAGTTAAGTTTAATTAATGAAAAGTATATGCGTAAGCAGACTTTAACATGCGTGCCAAAGTTTGTTTGCATCATCTTAAGTGACCCAACTTGCGTGCCGTTGTATTGGCCTAATAATCTCAGGCATCAAGGCTTTACATCGTCTAACTGGTGGGCGCTCCTTTTTCTTACCACCCACCACTAGTCCACACACACACACACACACACACGCACACACACACACACACACACACACACACACACACACACACACACACACACACACACACACACACACACACACACACACACACTCTCTTGTGTTTGTCATTCCTAATGATATCTCGTATAAATTTATTTGGTCCCCGTGTTAAATTTCCTTGTAAATCTGCTTGGAACTTTTGTCCTTAATTTTCTCTTGCATTTTTTTAAAACAAAACATCCATTGTATGCCACCAAAAAAGTTCTAATACCTCGTATGCCATTGCTGTGTATATGACACACATGTTTTACCGATAATGGCATATAGGAGGTTTAGGTTTTATTCTGTGGCCCACAGGGAATTATTCCATAACAAAATTGAATTAAGATCTTTGGACATCGTTTTACCAAGTTTTTGCAAGGACAAGATATTCTAATGGTCACGTCTTTCTGTTTTTCACTTGGTATGATCTCAAGTATAAGTCAATTTGTATATTTGGTGAGGGACAAAATGACCATTATTATTGTCCTGTAATTATTGTTAGAGTAAGTGGTGACAAGTTTATTGTATCAATTAGAGTGTTGTTACTAGGGGACACGGAAGAATGAATCGAAAAGGCGCATGGGAGTCGTAGATGGATTTATATTTGGTCAAGTGGAAGAGTGTCTTTTATGAAACTGAAAGTAAAACTAAATCTGGTACTCTCTCCCGTGTCAAAATTATTGTCGTTTTGGACATTGGCACGATCTTCAAAATATAACTTTGACTAACACTTTTTGCTATAAAATATTTATAAAATATAGTTAAAGTGTACTTTTATGAAATCATATTTCAATACGAATCTACTCATGTCATTTTCATATTTTTTAACTTAATGTATAAAACAATAATGGCATTCAAAGTTTAAATTTTTGACTTAGAACAACCTCAAAACAACAAGAATTTAGATATTGGAGGGAGTAGACTTATATTCGAATAAGAGAAAGTACTTCTTAGTTAGGTATTGCTAACTTAATTAGATGCGTGTATGCCCTGGAGGCAAAGAGAGATTAGGGCTTATCCACATCAGTCCAATGAGAGAAGAGTTCTTTGGAAGCAAATATGCAACCCTATTAGACGCACCTAAACTGCTAATAATTTAAGGATATGTGAAGAGAGCCATGCTTTATGCCCAGAAAGAGATGTTCATGCGCAAGTGCGCAACTTCTAGAGAGAAAGACTAATGATCGAACACAAGTTGCACATATATATCATTAAGTAATTAACTGGTGGAACATAATTTATTTAATTTGTCCGTGCGAATGGTGCACTAGGTATCAAAGTGATCGTTAAAAACTTGATAGGTGAAGGCACGAAGAACACAGATATCATACGTATCTACTAGTAGAGAAGGAAAAACAATATTATAATTCAATCTAACGTTCTCCTGTTCGATCAAAAATGCTTGACATATGAGTAGGACTAGTGGGTTTAATTAGCATATTGAACACAAACCTCCCATCAGAACCGTCATATTTTCTCAACTGGAAGGAGTAATATGTGATTTTCAAGAGTGAATGTGACCGTTGGCAACGAGCAGAGGGAGTACTTTCCACTCTAACCAGCATAAAAAATGAAAGAACGAAGAGAGTACTTGGCAGAAGAAGACATCTGGAAGACTGGAATGATATAATTTCTAGGTTGGAGCAAAGGAATTGAATTTTGCAAACCTAAAGCTTTGTTTGGATTCAAAGGATGTTAGTTGACTAATCTTTAATTCCTAGGACTAATATGCAGGACTAATTGTTAGTCTATTAAAAGACTACCAATGATCCTATTGGTGAGTCTAACCCAACTAATAGGGACTCATGATTGTAACAAAACGTGAAAAGATGATGCTGTCCTTTATCCCTTTCAAACATACACGGACTAACAATTAGTCAAGGGCATAATAAGCATCTCTTCGTAGCTTAGACTAACAATTAGTCAAAGATATAATAAACATTTTTTTATAGCTTGGACTGACAATTAGTCAAGGCTCCAAACATGCAAATCTTGACCTAACTAAGTCGCCGTAGCTAGCACATCATAAATCTAGCATGCCGGTGATGAAAACTCCCGTTTTTATGTTAGGTAAGATCAATCATGTAGAACTTCCCATTTTCAGCACCACCCGTACGGGGCACGAAGCACTCAGAGATCCAAATATTTCGTGCACGTACGACATATCTTGCTCGGTGGAGTTAACACGATGACGTCGAGAATCTCTCGTTAGTGGATTAACCCTGCACGCGTGCGATCACAACTCACAAACAAACGAATCCGCCGGTCGCTCGCTGCTGCTGCTGCTACTACTGCTCGCTGCTGGTTGGGCTGCGCCCATCTCCTCGCGGAAAAAGAAAGGCACGCCACCGAATTGGCGGACACGTGATCGCCCGCGTCGCCATCGGCCGGGCGGGCGAGGCGCACGGCGCCGAGACGTTTCGCGTCGCGGTTGGCGGGCGCCGCGCGCGCAGGTGGCCGGTGCTCCTCCGTGGCCGGCACTGATTTGGCCGCGGGGTGTGGCCTTGCCAGACGCCGTTGTTCGCGAGAGCGGCAGGGGATGTGCGCCCGTGTCATGTCCCAGGAGCACACCGTCCGCACCTGGCACCTGCATCCATCCAGGCGTGTGCTCTCCGTGGTCGGACGGGACGGGCTGGATTTGACTGGTGTGCCACTCTTATGAGTAGCCTGACTTTGTTGAAGTTTGTTCCTCGGGTCTTCGGTGTGCCACTCAGCCACTGGCACGGCCGGAGACCAATCAACGGAACCGTGTGTTGCATGTTGCAGTGTGATGAATTAAACTGGATGGATCTATATGCAGGAAATTTGCATTGGGTGATTTCTAAGGAACATGCCAGCTTCCATTTGATTTTGTCACGTTATGTGAAATCTTGTGTTCTAAGGTCTCGTTTGGCTGCAAGAAACGTTTCGGTTTTTCACTAGAATACCTGCCACACAGTTTCTGTTCTCCTTGAAGTGTTTCAAATCATAAATGGTTCTCCCGTTTACACTAGAGATTCACTTCCTTCTCGATTCACCTGTTTCTCCAGAGCTAAAATCTATTATCATCGTCAAAAAAAAAAAAAAAAAATCTATTCGACAGGACAATCCGTTTCACGTATCATTCACCAGAGAAGTGATTCAAAAGAGAAATTGACTATGAAACGCTTCTAGGTGAATTCGGAATTGAACCAAAAGTTGGTATAGGTGAATTCGGAATTGAACCAAAAGTTGGTATCAATTTTGATGATAATCTTATTCAATAAGGGGTATAAACTGTATAAGAGTATGCACAATAGAACTTACAGTATTGGAGATTGTTCAGATTTGGCCAGATATCACCAGATCATGATTGTGGCCAAAGCCATTACATATTCTTGTTACAGTCTGCATGTTTTTTTGTAGGGGAAATATCTCTAGAAATCTATACTCGAATGGATAACACGGTGTTGCAACTTGTAACCATTGCCGGCGACTTGTTCCGTCAAGTGATGAACTTTATCCTGAACTGAGCTCCACCACTTTTGCCAATCCATATGATTTGACTACCCCAATTGCTGCTCACGTTCTCCATATTGCACATTTTAGGTCACGGATCATGTGCATCCTTCCCTTTTTCATCCGGCTCTTCTGTTTAGTACCTACTAATATAATGTCTGCACTCGCTAAAAGGCACGCTTTTTTTTATGTAAATAGTTAAGCCGCCAATGCAAGCTACTGTTGTTTGGTCATGCATTCGTGCACGAACTGTAATATAGCAATGGAGAATTTGCACGTGGGTTGGATGTAGAACTTAGCAAAAGGAAACTTGTGTGTCCCAGTTGCATGAAGAATACATTGTATATATTCCGGTACCAGCACGAGCAGACTTTGTGGAGCCAGCCACCAGGGAACTATTTCTTATGAGCAGCAAAAGAACAAGCATGTTGCATGTGCGCATCCAATTCTTATTACTGTCGACTATGGAGATCATTTGTTTAGAAATACTAGGATATCTTCGGGACTGCTTAGCATAATGTACTATTTGGTTGAAATTGCATATCAAAATATCCTGCAATGCTTTTCGAATGGTGTTTTGTTTTAGGAATGTCCAAACGGAACAATCACAAGGAATGGAGTTGGATTTAGCCAACGGCATTTTGCTATTTCTTGTCCATCTCTATTTTAGGATAATTTGTTTATCCATTTTCAATTTTTACCTTTAGTGTTAGTATAAAGAAAGTAGTACCTTGATTAGGGTTACTTGTTGAAGGAGGAGGAGGTTCCAAATATGATATCAAGAGTAAAAAAAAAAAAAATTGTACACATTACGCTTCCTTTTTAAAAAAAATAACGAGATCCAACATAGGAGGAATTACGTGGTTTTCCATTAGGCTTGCCAAATATTTGACGAACAAATCAGTGTCATTGTTTTCCCGTGCACGGGTGCTAATATTATGCATGAAGGCCCTCTTGATTGGCGCTGAACCAAACTAGCTGACCAATAATTTCGTTGCACAGTAAACTTAATTTTCGTGAACAGAGTATTTCCCCCTTTTGAATGAACATATCAAACAAAGTAGAACCTTTCTTTTAAAGAAACAAATTAAAGCAGCAATTATAATAGAGAAGATTTACAAATGGAATCTCAACTGCCAACATATCATTTTGAGCTGATGAAGATATTTCTTTTTGCATGGTCAACTTTACTCGGAAGGAGATGGTATGACCTTGTGTCTCCTCAAAGCAAGGTGTCTCCACTCATTTTGTGGATGCCATAATTCCCACTTTCAACAATGCAGTTGAGAAGAAACGAATAAGAACAGGAAGAAGTATGGTATTCTAAATGACGAAAATTAAGAAAATTCCAGTCATTTTGAACAAAAAGCGCCGCCTTAAGAGGCGCAACCAGTAGGCTTATTCTTTTTTGCGCTATTAAGCCAGAGAAACATACCCTATATAACAAGTCACAACTAATTAATATATGTTGTACTAGCTATAATTTATTTGCTCCATGATCAGAAAGTGATGTCTTTCTTACCGTACCTACTACCTACGTACCGACCACCGCATCCATTTTTCCTACTTATCTGAAATGCCAAACACTGTTCATCTGCTTCCTGTGTCTAGTCACACGTGAATTTGCCCACTTCATTGCATCTAGTTCTTTTGAGTATGCAACTAGAATCCCATTCACACACACACACACACACACCCTCTTTTTTTTTTCTTTTTTTTTTGAAAGGAAGAATCCCATTAACATAGGGCTTCCCACAAATGCCTAGTCGATAGATGACTCCACATTTGGCAAACAAACACAACGACTCAACTCAGGCGTGCCTGCCTCACACTGACTTGGAGCACATATTCTACCACAGCCTGTTGCATCAATGTCAAGTGCACGACTCGAGTCCTAAGAATATATTTAGCAGAGAATAACTTGAGGTGACAACGCCCAAACAAACACAAAACCAGAAACATCGAAGCGGGTTTCGTTCTTGCCTCACGCGGGATATACACAGAGAGATTCGGTACCAGCGTGATTTCGTGCCAAAACATCAGCAAACAGAATAAATTAAAGCAAGATCGCAAGAATTTCCATGACACGAACGAGCTGACCGAGTGGCACTATTACCTGTCGCATTGCAGGCCCCCATGTTTTGGCAAAATATCTCTGCTTTGCAACAGAATTTTGCCTTGACCTGCTGATAAGATTTGAAACTTCCAAGGAAATGACTTCATAAGTACTGAATCATGCAAGTTGGAGGTGTACATACATACACTTGCCGTTGCCTTCAGACTTCAGTTCTTGGCTGTTCTTGGCTGTCATCTCCTTTGATGCCCACTAAACCAATCGCAACGAGTACCCACACACATACACACACAAAAAAAAGTCAGTCACAGTTTGGTTCGCAAAAGCTAGATCTCTCAGCCACATGATCGTATATACACACAATACAAAAAAATGACAAGGACCCATTCGACAAGGGCATCACAAGAGGCAAGAACTAAAGTAGGTTGCAACTGCTTTACATATGATTTATTGGTTGTGGTTGTGGTTAAGTGTCGGATTAGTGCTGCCACTCCGGTGATAGAACGAAGCCCAAGTATCCGTCCCAATCAGCTAGGATGGGCCACCCAAACATGTCGCTGCACTGTGGGGGCCACTTGGTGGATGGTCGCTTCAATCGCCCAAAAATCTTCTTAGGCGGTGGCCAGTCTCAATAGCACCTTTCATTGCACTGTTTTCAAGACTAGTTTTAGAAAAGAGATCCAGCTTTCTTTCATTTGGATGAAAGACCTATAACAAAATATGAAAGTTTCTCACCTCTCTTATCGTAATTAACTTACCAAATCAGCAAAAAATACACACATAGCATAGAATTTAATGCAAATAAAAGGCCCCGTTGAGACTGGCCTAAATGTCCATGCTTTTGCAAAAGCATGCAGCTCCCGATGGCGTCACCCTCCGATCCAATTGGTAGCTGCTGCTGCCGCGAATAATGCAACAGCGTTCCAGCTTTGTGGAGAACGAGAAATGGAGATGCATGCATATCACAATGTTGAGCTTATTGTTTTGGGTACTAAAGAATACGGGTGCTTAAGTTCGGTACTGAAATGTTTCAAGGAAATAAAAAAAACACCACACAGACATTCGGTTAACTTCATGTTTCGTGTGTCACGGATGTGCGCTTCGGTTTATCCTCTTTCATTGTTTAGAAATTATCTTCAATTGTTATATGGCCTCCTTTGGAACACATCTGTTTTTTTTTTTTTAAAGTACAATTGAAGTTGCACATCTTCCTGAATCCTATGGAATAACAAAATGTAGGAATTTTGCACGTGAGGTGTTTGGATGGTCCACAAAAAAAACACAAGAATTTTAGACTTTGATCCTCATTAACAAGTGAGAGGAAGGAGAGAGAGAAACAAAATACGACATTGGGACCCTCAAAGGAATTGGAAATATGAGTTAGAGCTCACGCTATAATTTCTCCAAAATGTGGGGGAAACTTTCCTATACTCCAAAATTTCATGAAGAAATCCTACAATCCAATGGGCACTATAGATATTTCCCACCTTAGGATTCAATTTTGCTAGACCAGAGCTGAAAGGCATGTTTGCAGCACCTCACTCTCAAATCTTGTTACCTGGATCATACATATAATTATTTATGGAGTTTATTTTACCATCTTCAGAGTGGTACCAAAATTATAACTTGGATTTAGCGATGCGGTACCACCCAAGTTATAATTGCTGGATTACTTGGTATCACTAAAAATATGGTAAAAGAGCTCCTGTTTATGAAGGAATGGTCAATTTGCAATTGCCTTGCAAGTTATACCACTCACGGAGATAGAATGCAGCCAAAACCCAAGCCAAGGAATGGCTTGAATCTAGTGGATGGGGTTGTACACCCACTCACGACAAACCTGAGCTAATTATAAAATGTGCATTTAGCACCTTAAATTAATTATAAAAGGACTCATAATAATACACATTAAAGCTCTACAGTCTAGACACACACAAAAAAAGGGGGGATGAGATATCAATCCATCCTCTTAGCTGTCGAGATCCCATGCTAGTGATCTAAAGTTGTTACTAATCAAAGCACTTGTGAGTAGTCGTGAGCAAACTCATGGTCATGGGTGTCGAACTTGCATGGTGCAAACTAGCACAGTGGCTATCAGTAGGTAAAGCTACATATATCCATCCATCCAGCGTTCATGCCACTCTAACTAGGTAAATAATTTCTATCTGTAAACTGAACTGTGTGCCAAAGGTCGAGCATCCTGGGTAAAGAAAATACCCTACATGTAACAAAAAGAGGTTTGGTTTGGCGTGGATGAACTAGAATAAAAATTACCTTAGACAAGACTACTCGCGCAAGTCAAGTCATGTGCGGCAAAAATGTTCTCTTGAAAAGCAAAGCTAGAGAGAGGTAGAAGTTAACTGGCATGTTGTTCGGATATTGCTGCGCATGAAAGGCGAAAGCTCCCTCCTCATGGCCATGTACCAAATCGACAAAACTAAAGCTACTGAATTCAACAAAAATAAAGAAGGAAGGAGGTGAGAGATGGTGGCTTCTCTCTCCAGTATTAGGCAAGCAAATAAAGCTACCCTTGCTACGCTATAAAAGGCCATCACCAACCAAGCGCCTCTTCCGCTCACTTAGAGCAAATTCATTAAGAAGCCGGAACAAGAGATCGGATTAGCCACATCTACCTCGCCCTCTAAGGTCTCCACGAAGCAACCAAGTGAAGTGACCATGCTGCACCAGCACCATTACCATGGAGGACTGGCCAGCCTTCACTGCCTCTCACCTCCGGACCCAGCATTCCACGCTCACTACCACAGCAGCATGATCACCATGGCTCCCTCTCCCTTCCACTTCTCACCTGCTACCTACGAACCTATCCTCCGCGATGCACCGGCCGTCGCCGGCAATAGCTCGGCCGGCTCTGGCAGCGCCGAAGACGTCTACGGCAGCCGGACGGTCATGCCGGAGGAGGAGCGAAGGCGGCGGAGGATGGTCTCCAACCGGGAGTCGGCCAGGCGGTCGCGCATGCGCAAGCAGCGGCAGCTCAAAGAGCTGTGGGAGCAGGTCGTCCACCTCCGTGGCACCAACCGCCGCCTCCTCGACGAGCTCAACCAAGCAATGAGGGGCTGCAGCGACGTGTGCTGCGAGAACGCCCGGCTCGAGAAGGAGAAAGCAGAGCTCAATACCAAGCTCGAGGGGCTCATGCAAGCACAGAACACCACCACGCCAAGTTCCTCAGGGCCACATCAGGACAGTGCTACTAGATAAATTATTCTTATCCTCGTATTTGAACTAAGATTATTGTTGTTAGTATGTTAGTATACCGTATAACATATGTTTTGAGTTTGTTTCTATGGCCTTTTTCCTTTTTATTTATGTCTACGACCTATTATTGACAATTTTTCTTTGTCAAGGTAACTAAGATAAATATGGATCGGCTGTAATGATTCTTAACAAACTTCCATCACGAGCACAATAGCAACCACAAATATATGAAAATATGAAACTGACAAAAGAAACATCAATGGATATGAAGCCTTACGATTGGTTTCTTTCAAACATATGATGCTTCCACTGAAAATGATGTGGCGAGTGGGTTTGCTTATGTTGCAGTTGTTAACTTGTTTCCTCAGCGCGTCTTCGGTAGTTTTTCAAACCCTATATTTCCAACCAAAAAAAAAAAAGAACACGTTTTTTTTTTCCTTTCGATTCAATCAGATATCCAGTGATAAAACCAGTTTATTTGATGCCTATTGGACCAAATTATCTTGGGTTGATAAATAAATAAAGCTGCAAACTTGTGTTCTTCGTTTAATTTCGAATAGATATTCCATATATTAACATGAAGATTTCGTCTGTGAGAAAGACAAATGACGTCGAATATATGTTGTCTACATGTTCTATTGAAAATGACACAAGTAGATTAACATATCAAGAAAATTGAGTGTATAATGGGCTAACATATATCGAATTCACTGAACCCATCGATTCAAACAAGGAATAAATAATTCCAGATGCATATAAGTTCATTCGATGCCAAATTCGAACATAGAAATCCTTCGGTACTCAAGATGCATGTGCATTATTTCAATCACAAATTCGGAAATGTTACATAGAATTGTACTTTCACCTAGAAATGATGCAGTAATGTGGCAACGATATATCAGGTTCTTTGCGATGTCAAATTAACGTTGATGAAAAACGGGTTCTATTATAAGGATGCATCTGATATTGTAATTGACAAGTGTGCCATCAAATCAACGCAGTCCAACCTTGCGTGAGCATGTGAATATAAAACAGAAAGACATAGGCCACCATGACGTTCTCACAAAGCCGAAGTATTTAGAAAGCGAGAGCCTTGATACATACTTACACAGGCGGGCTGGGGAGGCTAATCACAATAGAAAGTATCGTCGGGGTTGGTGATGCAGCTTTTCACATAACAGGACAAGAGCTAGAAAGTACTACAGCACTTGAACAATTAGTTAGAAGACATGACATCCAGATACAACCTCTGTATATCAAGTTGCATGTACATAGAAATATATCAGGTCAGTATATGATTGTGTGGATAAAAATGATTACCTTCCCATAATATCCAACAGCAGCGCATATATGAAAACGTTTGTACTTGAAAGAGTACTGAACTAGATAATAAATGCCCTACAATGATTACCACTGGGAGATAAGGAATTGAAAAAAAGAAGAAGATACAAACATATAAAGTAAGGACAGTAATGAACTGAACAATTGAATGATAGAAAGATTACCTTGGGGTGTCAGACCATCTAAGTACAAAAAATGCAATTGGAGGGGAGAGACAGTCCTTCCAACAGTGATGTAGAATGGAGGAGTCTTGGGTTGCCTAACAACTCAATGTGGTAGTCAACAGGATCAACGAGACCCCTCACATTCGTAATTACCAATCACAAGCGAGAAAGGTTGCTTTCCATTTTCATCAACTTGTATCTGCCAACACAAAAAACTAACTAAATCGCAAGGTGACATTCACAACAACGAAAATTGAACACCAATCAATGGTGTTTCATCCGGGATAGTCTATAATACATCAGTTTGGATATCAATTGTACAAAAATATTGCTCAGTACAAATGTTTCTGGAACAGGTTCAATGAAATGAATTTAGCGAAGGTAACAACCCCCATTGAAGTTAATTCTCCGTTCACGATAGCTACATGTTTCAGGTTGCATATCTTCAGATTACACACGAACAGCAAACAACCTGATCAGCCTACTGTTAAGCCATCAGGTTTAGGTCTTCTTGGATTGCTGTCTCTTTCCAGGCATTAGATTGTTTTCTGTGGCCAAAGTGCCAGCATTATTTTTTGGTGAGGCTTCACCTGCTAAAGTGGAGAGTTGTTCTTGGCAGAGAAATCTGCTGCTGAAGACGGAGTGCCCTTCTCATGGCTGTTCTTGTCTCGGGAAAAAAGTTCTGGGTTCGCAAATGATCTCGTACAGGGCCACCTAAGAGAAAAAATGTTGATGCTTGCCATATTGAAGTTTGAGATGAGTATCATGAGAACAGAGAAACATACCTGCTTGACTGAATAATTTCACCTTGAATGACAGTTGTTCTTTCAAAGATGTTCCCTATAAACAAGAACAACTATAAGATAAGGAAACTGTAGAAAAAAACAAATGACATATTTTGCAACAGCATTGGCATACTAAAGGCACATCTGCAAATTGAGCAGAAAGATAATCATAGAAAGGTCCATTCAATAAAGTAACCTTTCCCAATCTTTTCTTTTCCTAGAGAATCCCATTTCTCTAGGAGTTTGCTAGTGGAAGCCAGTAAAGTAAATTGAAATGCAGAAAAAAAAATGGCACCTGAGTAGATAATTTCTAACATAAAGTACATGTCTATTGTTAATCATTTCCCGCAGTGTGCTTCCGTGGCCCATGACCATAGATTTGTAGTGCCTTGAGATGTTGATCATATGACTACTTAACAAAAAAGTTCATATAGAAAAGATAGCGATATGCCATGTCTACTCAGTGGTGACAAACAGACAATTTGCATGTCCCTGTGATGAAGCTATGAATTATAGTCAATACAATGTGACGAGGTAAGCAATTAAACATAACATCAACCATAACATATGTTTCAAAAGTACAAATGATATGTATGGCTAACCATTTTTTTAAATATTGAAACTGTGCTAATTTGGAGAATGCAGGCATGACTTCTTTATATTGACTTTATTCTTCAGTTATAAGATATGTCATGCGTCCACAGCTGCCTGGCTCACAGGGATATGCATAGTTAGTTCTTCATTATTAGGCAGCTAATATAAGATTGGCTTGTGCTGACGGCGAGACAATATAAACCGGTTTTTCCAGCTTTCATCTGAAATGAGTTGAGGCTGATGCCCAAATTAACTAACATTGATTTACTGATTTTGAACTCATATAAAAAAACCTGGCTCAGCTTCAAACAGATCCTAGACTTGCAAACTTACAACTCCTACATTAAAAGAAATATGGAAGAGCATTAGGCTTTCAGATTTATTATCAAGACACCACTCCATGTACAACGAAGCAGATGTGGTGTGCTACTTGATTTTGAGTTGTAGTCCTGCCGGGCGTCATTCTTCCTTTTTTTTAAGGAAAAAAAATCTGGCTGAGATGTTATAAAGGACAACTAACTTTTCACATCTTGAAAAAAAAATGTTCCAGATTAGCTGTCATTTACATGTATCCTATAATGCCCCCACTCTCTTTTTTATATAAATGAAGATAATTAGGTAACACAATTCCATGATTTCCATCCTTTATACATAAATAAACTGCAACTAATATGTAAGAGAGTTTGAGAAATGGACTGCATGGAGAAACAATGTGAAGTGTCCTGCTTTAACTTTTGTGTTTTTTTTGTTGGACAATCATTTGATCAAAATACTTTTGAGAGAAGTATGGTGCATAGCCACTCAAATGCATAGCTTCAACTCAGGACAAAAAGGACCTGCTCACTTGTGATTCTAAATACTGCAAGAAGCTGAAAAGCGCATGAATACCTCCGTCAAAAGCCTTTTTAGAGAAGAACTTGGCCTTCAAACGGGCTGCAAGTATAGCTTGGTATTTTTTTATCTTCTGTTCATGCTCTTGGATTTCTGCTTCTCTGCACATGTTGGATAGAACACAGGAAATTTAATGTCAAGCTTCATTGCTAC
>CM017441.1:21196111-21257575 GCA_007726485.1 Eragrostis curvula | reverse complement strand
AGCTTGGCTGCATCGAGGACACTGGAAATCACAAGCGTCTTGCTCCTTTGCTACGATTCTACTCGTCCAAAAATGAGAATGATTTGATCAGTCTTGATCAGTACGTGGAAAACATGCCTGAAAACCAGAAGGCAATCTATTACATTGCTACGGATAGTCTTCAGAGTGCAAAGACTGCTCCTTTCTTGGAAAAACTGGTTCAGAAAGATATTGAAGTATGGATAACTTATTAGTGATCATATAATTGATTTCCTCATGTGCCACGTTTTTCTGCTCACACTGCTGCTCCTTTTCCTGTAGGTTCTTTACCTCATCGAGCCGATTGATGAGGTTGCCATTCAGAACTTACAAACATACAAAGAGAAGAAGTTTGTTGATATTAGCAAAGAGGACCTAGAATTGGGTAAATAAATTGAGTTCTTATGTGATTCTGTGTATACAGTTTGCCAGTGCATTAGCTAATACAGATTCGCTGTTACAGGAGATGAAGACGAGGACAAAGAGAAAGAAAGCAAGCAAGAGTATACTCTTCTATGTGACTGGATAAAGCAACAGCTTGGTGATAAGGTTGCCAAGGTCCAGATATCGAAACGACTCAGCTCTTCTCCATGTGTTCTCGTATCTGGCAAATTTGGCTGGTCAGCGAATATGGAAAGGTAACATGACGATTTAGGTCTCATACAAGCTGATTGTTAAGCTGGGGATTTCTTTCTTTCTTTTTTCTTTTTACCGAAAAAATAGAATGACATGTTTCTTCAATTTGATAGGCTCATGAAAGCACAAACACTTGGTGACACATCAAGCTTGGAGTTCATGAGGGGTAGAAGAATTTTTGAAATCAACCCGGACCACCCTATTATCAAAGACCTGAGTGTAAGATTGCCTTCACTCCATCTTACTGTAACTAATTACTTTGCGGTTTTCTCGTGTGGTGCTTTTGTGTATGGATGCATAAGTCTACTCACCCACAATATTTGTAAACACAGGCTGCTTGCAAAAACGAGCCTGAAAGTGATGACGCCAAAAGGGCCGTTGAGCTGTTGTATGAGACCGCCCTGATCTCCAGTGGATATACCGTAAGTATAACAGTCCTGTGTCCTTTTTCATCATTCGTGGCTATGATGATTAACATGATTATTGACTTCCATCATCCAGCCTGAGAGTCCAGCGGAGTTGGGAGGCAAGATCTACGGGATGATGACCATGGCGCTTGGTGGGAGATGGGGAAGATCGGACTCGGACGAGGCCGTCACCAGCAGTTCCAGTGCTGAGGCAGACTCCTCTGAAGGTGCTGCGACTGAGGTAGTTGAACCCTCTGAAGTCAGGACCGAGAGTGACCCATGGAAGGATTAATGCGTTTTAGGCAGGCGTTGCCTGTAACTTTGTGAGGTGCGCGAGCATGAACCACAACGAGATATGTGATATGCTGATCGAAAAAGTCGCAAGAACTTTCAGTACGGCAGCATGGATCTCGTTCGGATTGTGCTGCGATTGTAAAAAATTTTGTAGGCTATAGCGATTAAATGAAAGTGTGTCTCCGTACATACTTGCTGCATGTTGTCCCTGGTTTTCGCGCGCCTTTTGTGGGCGTTTGTTTTGGGCGTCAAAAGTGTGTGAGCGGTCTGGATCCGCTACATTCTCGAGCTCCGGTGGGCGGTTTTCGCGCGCTTTGTGGGCGTTGTTTGGGCGTCAAAAGTGTGTGAGCGGTCTGGATCCGCTACATTCTCGAGCTCCGGTTGGCTGGCTCTGTGGAGAGTGAGGCCGAACTGGCACTGCCACCCGGCGCGGTACCTGAAATGGCTCTCCAGGCCGGTCCATTTTCCAACGGCGCCGGCTGCCGGCCCCATTTTCCGCCTCCGCCACGCTCTGAGCCCAAGAAAACGTGTCGGATCCCGCCGGCAGAACGATCGGAGTGCGCGACGGACACACGCTCAGAACGTTGTCCGATCCGGCGTCGCGGGTCGCCGGAGCTCACACACGCCTCGGGCGAGCCGGCTGTTGCACGCACACGAGCGGAATCGCGCCAGCGTGCCGCGTACGGCCGGCCGCGCGCGCACGGGTTGGCTTCAGTTCAGCGTCGTTGGAGCGGCCTGGCATGGCTCTGCCTAACATTTGTCCTGGAACGCTGGCGACAACCGCGGAATATACCGGAACGCGTCCTCATAGTGTGTGCGTCGGTTGTCCGCTTCGGTGATATAGCTGTAAAGTGAACAGAAGTTTCACTGTGCATGATTCGTCACGAGTTCCTTTTTTATCTTCCCTCTCGTTCAGGTTAGGATTATATTCACAAGCTGGTGCGCTCGTGTTGTCGAGTCTCGAGAGAACCTTGTGCAAATTGATCCTGAAAAGAGGACATGGCCTCTTCAAACCCAAAGCATAAGATGTGGCGGCCCGTTCAGGATAGCAGACCTGTCTTTCCGTGCGATACATCTACTATCATGCTGTTTTATGCTTTGTTGCGTTTGCCTAAGTTGTGACAACCAATTCATTAGCCACGAAAGCGATGGTTGTCGCAATCAGGTGTCGTAAAGAGTGGTAGACAACCAGTGTGATCCACAGTTCAAAATATCTAAGGAGTTCTGAATGGAACACGGGTCATGTATAATGTAGCTAGCATCCTTCGACTGTCAATTTGTCAAAAGAAAAAAATGTAGCATTCTTGTTTTGTGACAAAGGCAGAACAGTCAAATATATGATCTTTTAACATCAACCTCGGCCCCATTGAGAAGTGTTTATCATCATATATGAAGCATTCAAACAAAAGCAATGGACTAATAACACAACGAATATCTCGCAGCATGCATCGCATTACATCCTGCAGCAGCTGCAGCTTCAGTTGCTCGCTACAAGCACAACCACTGTTGCTGCACTGTGCGTCGTAAATGCACGCTACCCAGACAGAATTTCCAAGCATCCATGTAAGGCCGCAGAGATTTTCATTCACGCATCAATCCCAGCGCTCCTGCGGTGGGGGCTCCTCGAGCCTTTTCAGCTCTGAACACAATAAAAACCCGGCCATGCATGACGCTGTTATGTTAAAGCCTTCAGTAGCAAACTAGCAACGGGATGAGCTAGCACTGCAGCGCTGCCGCTCCGGCAGTGGCAGCATCAGTTATGTGCCTGCGCCTGCCTGCCTGCCTGCTTGTTCGTGAATCGGATGGAAACTTTGCTCGTAACGTATGTGCAGCTGGCATTCTTCACATTTGAAACCCGTCTGCGATGGCCTCATGCTCAAGTCCTGTGAAACCAGGGACGGGTACGCCATCTGCGTAACGTCACTGAATGACCCATTCAATGCGTGGGGCATCTGCTCAAGAATCGGAAAATTGATCAGCTTATTACTCTTGGATGGAACCAGCGTTAGTGTATTTTTGCTTATGACGAATTTTTTTTTCACAAGTTTTGGCCATATTCTTACAACTTAGGATGGGAAAAGGTGATCCAAAACATGAGAATTGTGTGGCTTTTCTGTTTACAAATTATATGTATGTATTGAGCTGATTCTTTTAGTATTGAAGAATAGTTGGCAGTCAAGGAATCAAGGTACGATCTTCAGGAGAAATTAATGTTGCTAAGAATAGTTAACAGTTGAGGAATCAAGGTACGATCTATGGGAGAATCAATGTTACTTCATGATAGCTTAAGCTGTGTTAACTACTGGCCGAATATATGTATATTGTATGACATATACGATTTTTTTGAGCAGACGCTAACCTGAGATCCGTCTTTGACACTTAGTTGCGCTTGTATGATTCTTCTGAACACATCTGGATTGGTCATGCCCGCAGCACCTCCCTGCATCAGGCCTGGCTGAGATAGCTGTAGTTGTGGGTGCATCATTTCTGGGGAGAATCCAATGGAAGATGACGAGACCCCGGGGAAGCGAAGAAGCTGATTTAAGACAGAAAAAAATGGCTCTGTTAGATTACTAGATATTTGTAAGGGAAAATGATATTGTGATATGGTACCCACATCTTTTGACAGAAGTCCTTCTATGTTCAGGTTCAAGCCTTGGGTTTACTGTTGCGAGCTTCATTGATAAGAACTGCGAGAAAAAGAAAATTTGCCATCAAGAGTTTATCATATTTACTAGAAATATTAATCATGTCTTAGTATCTTGTGATTCTACTTCCTCTAGTGTATCTTGCTCGTTTCAAAGCTCATCAATCCTTAATTCACACATGTTGCAGACATTCTCAGGCAGTGGGGTATGTTAGTAATTACCTCGACTTGTCTTTGCAAGGATTGAACATAGTTGATGATCTCATCCAGCATTACTGCCTTTCCGGTGACCTGAATTCAGTAGAAGAAACATAAAGATGTTAGTACATTAGTAACGGAATCAATAGAAATACAGGACTATTTTCTCTTAGAAAGGCACTCACCTTGCTGCAACCGGGAACAAGGTCTTGTAGAAGCTTCATCCTCTCACTGATCTTCTCCCTTCTCAACTGCACAGGAGATACATCATTCAGCATT
Organism: Eragrostis curvula; assembly: GCA_007726485.1. Lineage (NCBI taxonomy): Eukaryota > Viridiplantae > Streptophyta > Magnoliopsida > Poales > Poaceae > Eragrostis > Eragrostis curvula. The sequence goes on along the minus strand of CM017441.1, from coordinate 21,253,096 downwards.
TTCAACACCACTAATGTAACAGGCATAACACCTATATGTGACTCAATGAACAATTCTATACCCTTTCTGCAAGGCTGTGGCTGTTGGTTGCCTGCCCACGCCGAGCCCGGACATGAATGTACTCTTCCTTCTGCGAGTCGGAGGTCTCTTTCGCTCCCTTCCCTTTCGACTTGCCGGTGGTTGTTGCTGGGCTGTTCTCCTCGCCTTTGTCTTTGCTGTGGACGCTCTCGTTTGCAGAATCAGCGGCAAGGTTGGAAGACTGAATCTGATCGGCTCCCATCTTCATCAGACATAACCCATTGACATTCAAGTTTAGCTACTTGAAAGACTGACGAAAGGAAGCTGGAGAAAGTTTCAGACACGAGTAGGAAGGAAGGAACAGCGCTCACATCGTTAGGCCTTCTCCTCTTCTTGGAGTCCCGACGTCCCTTTGGACGAGCAGTCTCCACCGGCCGCCTCCGAGCTCGGCACCTCGTCGTGGCCGTTCCGGCCGCGGTCCGGCTCGGCCTTGTCGTTGCCGTCCTTCCGCTGGTGATCCAAGAGCGCCTCCGAGGAGCCACTGAACGCGTTGTTCATTGGCTGATCAGGTGCACCGTAGCCGGAGTTGGCGCCCATCACCCCGCCGCCGCCGCCGAAGCAGGATGCCCGCGCGGCGCGCTCGATGAACCCCGAGTCCACGGGGAAATTGCCGAGGCCCTGCGGAAGGAACCCGGGCACCGGCGCCAAGAAGCCGTGCCCCCGCGCGCTGACGTCGGAGAGACCCATGGCCTGGGATGTCGACGCCCACAGGCCGGCGGACGCGAAGGAGTCCATCATGGGGCCGGCTTGCTGCTGCTGCGCCGGCGCGCAGGGGAAGGCGGCGCTGAATTGGCTCTGCCACTCCACCGGATGCCGGCGCCGCCGGAGGAGGACCTGTTGTTCTCCATCCCTTTCTCGTTGCTCTCGTTGTTCATGTCCATCGATCTTGGTCAGACTCACGCAGCAACGCAGAAGTTGCAGGGCGCGGAAGGGGTACCTATCCAAGTACTAGCTAGCTATAGGCAGCTAGCACAGAGCTCAGCAAAGGTCAATGGACGAATCAGAGAAGCGAGAGCCTAGAGAAAATGAACAAGCTCCTCCATTGGCCAGAGCTGCATGGGCAATATGATAGCTGGAGCAAAGCAAGCAAGCAGGAGCTCCCGTCACGGCCTACGGCAGGAAAAGGAAAGATGCCCACTGCAGATTCTGATGCTATCTGTTCCGGCGAGAGGCGTGCATAGGAAGAAGAGCTAGGAAAGAGGGAGGAGCATAGACTATACTAACAGAGAGCAAGGGCTCGTAGGCAAAGGATTGTCACATTTATAGGGCTACTTAGCACTTGTTCACTAGCTGTTGTACTGGTTTCATCAGCAGTAGTAAGGAGTAATACATTGAGGTTAGCAGGCAAAGGAAAGCAATAGAGGCAGCCGCTTTACTCCTCCTAGTCACCACCCCCATGACCGGTTTTGTTTAACCTTAAGGGGCTTATTTTTAAGTGACGCCTTCCTTTACCTTTGTTAACAGCCCTTTAATCATGCTGTTTACCTTTGCTTTGTTTACTTACTTGCTACTACTACAACTTACACACAGAGAGCAAACGTAAAGAGGAAGGGGAGCTGATGAATCAGTTCACTCGCAGGCAGCATAGCTCACCGGCATCCCTGACACTGCCAACTCTCACAGGCATTTGTTTATCGGCTAAATTGCTCGCTTTCTCAAGGAGCCTGGCTGTAAATTATGCCCCCCTACCTCTCATCATTATTTGACTGTTGCAATTTCTAATGGTCGACACGGCCAATTATTTACACGCCCTTCATGATCGGCATGATTAGTTTTGTTGAAGAAAATGGTGGTCAACATTAGCAGGGGTGCCAACCGAGGCATTACTTACCCCACAGCAAAGCAAGCCTACTTTCATTTCATCCACAGATTTTCTCCTCTGTTTCCTTCCCTTCAGGCCTCTAACCATACAGACTGATGACTCCTGCTTATACACTGCGGTTTGAGTTTGGTAAGCCAATGTGAAATCAAAAGGAACGACGGGTTAATAAGAGTCTTAAGCTTTAAACTAGTGCAAGTTTCAGGCACCTCATGAAAGAGATGCGCTCCAGGTTCAGATTCTCCTAATCTCAATCTTTCTTTGCAGCAAATAAACAAGTAAAACTATTCGTTAGCCTCGGGGCGCGCAAACGCTCGAATCTAGCTTTAGATTAGTTAAAGCCCCCCCACCCATGCAATACTTTTATTCACTCCAAACACGCTTTTGCCCCCCGGCATTAAGCTTTTAAGTTTGGTTTTGAGAAAAAGCATCAGAAATGAAGCTGATAAATCTAACCCCATCCATGGTTACTTAACACTAGTGCAAGCAAGAAGTGGCCTGCAAGTTACAAGTTATTCCCTGCCTGCAGCTTACCTCCTGCTTTACCTTGCTTTCAGCCACAGCACAGCGCAGCTGCCTTTTTCTCTCCTCATCTGCCTGCCATTAGCGGCACCCTCGCCAAGCTGCTCAGTCTAAAGGGGTAGGACGAAAAGCAACGAAACCGAATCTTCAGAGAAATGTAAACTGGAGACTGGAAAGGATACGACTTCAAACTCCCCAGGACATGGACCACAGGCTACGTAGATAACAAGTCTTGATAGATTCCTAGCCACGTCCACCTTTCTTGTTCCTGAGGAGGAGGAGAAGAACGTAGCCCACTAGGGGCTAGTCCTACGAGCCTCCTTCGCCATCCATGTCTTGTTGCCGCTCTCCTTTTGCCCGGTCTTGTGCACGGCAGCGCTGGCCGGCCTCGGCGCGGCGCATTCACCCGTGCTGCTTCGGGCAGGCTCGTGCAGTCATTGAGGGATGGGGGAATGGACCCGACCATCCTCCAGATTATCTTCTCGTGCATCATTATGCTCGCCAGAAAGGTTGCCGCAGATCTGTGTCTTCTTTTCCAATCATTGTCATACATATTCATATGTACCATATGCTCGCGCATCCGAATGCGCCTGCATCAGAACTGGATAATGCGTGGGCAGGATGATATGATCAATTCAGAGCTTGCCTGTCAACAGGAGCTTGACACAGGACAGGAGGAGCTGAAAAATAAGAGCATTATATTTCGTTTTTCGCCTCAGAAGATGAAAGGAAACAGTAACACGATGTTCATATGAATGAGTCTGCTTGTGTTTAGGTCCTACCTGTCGGCAAGGGGCCACCCAGCTAGTGAAGTCAGAGGATTCCTGCAAACAAAACAACTCCAAGAAATAGCAGCCAAAGAACTCAAAGTAAACAAATGGAACAATGCCTGTATGGATTAGCTGGCAATCGTCTCCTTTGGAGGTAAGCCTAAAGGTTAAAAAACACACCCATGTTATATGAAGATAAGATTTTGACATCGGATTCGTTCAACTCACAGACCCTGCTCCCTCCCTATATAGACTGTCCTTCTGCTTGACAGCTTCACTACAATAAAACTGCATTGGCACACTTAAAAATTAGGAATCATCAGAAAAGCATCCCAACAAATGATTTCTGGATGTCTTGATAAAAATGATTTGGGGTTTCGAACCAGAAGACAAATGAAAGTAGTTTACGAGGAGCAGAATAGAAAGGGTTTTGATGGGACATGCTAAGCTTCTTGAAAGTAAAAGATGACCAAACCAAATCCATCACGCCTATCATAATTCGTACATGCTTAAAAAGTTTGTGCATACAGTTACTAGAGAGATGTACTGATAACCAGAGAACACAAAAGCAGTCCTAATGGGATCATTACCAAGAATGAATGATGAGAGTTGAACATGGATGATTCGATTACAGTACAAGTTAGCCCATATATATCTCAACACTGTGAGTACACCAGTGTGCTATTTCAGCGTTCAATTCCCATGTGCGAGGGCACAGGATCTCTAATTGTGCTTAGGAAAGCGTATGTTACACCTTTCTGAAAACCATAAACAAAGCACAGTCCGTGGCAAAGCCAGCTGCACGCGAGATGCAAGTGCGTATATTTTTGGTAAAGGTCTATGTTAGGTGAACCTTGGGGGCTTATGATCATCCGAACCAAGACTCCAAAATTACTCATTATTCTAAACCCAAATTATGCATTATGTCGTACACTAATGGTCTTATTATACTCCTAGAGTAGTGATTTGAGTTGTAACCTAGAGATTAAACTGTAAATTACATACCTGGGGAACACTAAAGAACTATCCCAAGAGGGGAAATAAACTAATACAGTTGATAAGGGCAGCAGACAGCTTATTTTGTCAAGGCCAACCTGTTAATGATTGGCATGGTGCTAGGGTAATTCTACAGTATATCTTATAACATTATGTGCGTGTGCATCTGTGTATGCGTGCGTGTGTTTGTTGCCTTGTGTGTGAAGGAAAAAAAATCACAGACACAATGTACCAGATCCGGTCACTTACTCATGCAGTCTCTGCCTTTCTCCCGTGCCGGCTTCATATCTCCAACAGCTACCCTTTTGCTGGTTCTTCTCTAAGATAATAAAAAAAATGATGTGCTTACTAATGCTATACATATCTTGTTGTAAGGTGCAGCGATACAGTTTCTTAAATTTATGTTTTGAGCGGCTCCCTGAGTTTATTCTTCAGTGCCCTAAAGCAGCCAAAACATCAAAATATTTGGCGAATGCGTACATTCGCTTTGCCCTGATGATGATCTTAGCAGATGTCATATAGGGAAGAATATTACAAAAGTTCAAATTGGACTGATTCAATATTTTTTTTAATCCTTTCCTCTATACTGTGTGTATCCTCAAAATTTGATAAAAGCAAGTATTCATAATGTAAGATTGCAAATGCCTGATAAGCGTGCATTAGCATCAAAGGTGTCCTTTTCTTTGTGTTCAAAGGCCCCTACATCCATCAGGCAGTAATAACAACGTCACGGCGGAAGTGATTACACCCCCCAACATTGTTGATCTTTGTCTTTGTCACAAATAACACTCACTACTTTACTCGATTTAATAATTGTAACAATTTCTTGTGCAGAACGCTTCATGTCTCTTTCGAAATCAACAAAAATGGCAGCAAGTGAAATATCAATACTGGCTGTACTAGAGTTAGTGGCCTCCCAGAACATTGTTAGCACATGAATTTTACAGTTACGAAAGAAGAAAACAGAAAACTCAAGTCAAATGTAATTGTTGGCCCTTTCCAAAGCAAGTGAAAGGTATAGCCCAAGGGCAGCTAATCTAATCCTACTTTGCTCATGTCCTTTATTGTGCTCTAGAACTCGCTCCGTTTCACTAAACCCAATATGCATACTGGACTTCTGATTTATCAAATAGAAAAACATTCTGGTATGACGCTTCCCAGAGAAATGGACAGCCATTGTAAAATAGAAGGAAACAGATAATATTGTGGTGTCATGAAGGTGGATCCATGGGTTTAATCAATAATTCGGACAAAAAAAGATGTCGTACATTTTGTCACGTGAAACAAAAAAGGTACCAACAAGGTTGATGAACCTAATGTGTGAAAAAAAAAGGTCTCGCTTATTGCCGACCAGAAACTAAAATGAACCGTGCTAGTTCAGAAGGTAAGAAGCAGGCATAGAACAACTCTCTTAAATCTGCTTTACTAACCCTGTTTTTGTTTCTTTTGTTGACTGCCCATTTGGGTTGCTTTTTTGTATATATCTAACTCTGTTTTAACTTTAATGAAAAAAGCACTGTGGGGAACTCCCTCACAGTTTTGCGTCAAAAAAAAAAAGAAGCAGGCATAGTGCATTATGGTAGTACAATAAGAAAGAAAAAAAAAACTGCATTATGTACCAGGTTATTGATGGTTTCTAGTCCCTGCAATATGAAAGAGGCTACATTTAGCTGAATTTAATGACACTTTTGCATAGGACATACATCTCAGATTCATGTTCAGTCTTGAGTCATAGAGATTGAAAGAACAATAATTAGGTTCCAAGTTGCTGAGACACAAGAGATGCCAATCATGATGTTGGTTCAAGGCTACCATATGATTCAATAGACATGCAATAAAGTGATGAGCTTCATGGCAAATTAAGAATTCTCCACGAATCGACAATAACAACCATTGCCTATAGTTGTCTCGCATGCTATGTATTTTGGTTCAAGTAAAAAATAAAGGAACATCATTGTGAGAAACTTTTACCAGTAATCCCCGCAAGAACAAGACCCGTCTCTGAAATGATGAAACCGATTTGCATCTCTAACAGTTATGCACCTCCTATAAATCTTGCTTAGAAGTTTTATGGCATTATGACAATCTGCACATATCCGGAGGTTATTTGCTACCCTTATAGGCGTGCCAGGGGCAGTGCTAATCAGACCAAAGGCAACAGCAAGCTTTTCACTGTGAAGAGCTAGCGAGCTCTCTCTCACATCCTTGTCAGCAATATCTAGCAGCACTTGTGAGGTATCAGGTGTATAACCTGTGATTCTCAACTGCTGGCACATCTCATCCAACATCTTATATATGTCTCTCTTTCTCGAGTGGGTTTTGTCTCCAGAGATGAATTCGTGAATTACACCATCAAGTTCCACTGAGCTGCTCCCGGGAATCTTCTGCACACCCCGATCCAGCATCAGCTTCCTCACCTCATGCACTCCTCCCCAGTTCCCATCTAGTGCATATATGTTGGATAACAACACATACCCTGCATGATCATTCGGTGCAGACTCAATAAGCCTATAGCCTGCCTTCTTACCCAACTCCAAATTCTTATGAGTTCTACAAGCACCCAGCAGGGCCTTCAACATGGAAGCATCTGGCTCCATCGGCATCGTCTGAATCATCTCCTCAGCCTTCTCAAAGAACCCTGCACGGCAGTACAGATCCACCATGCAACCATAATGTGCAATGTCAGGCTTAATGCTGTAAACTGTGGACATTCTCCCAAAATACCGTATACCTTCCTCGACTAGCCCCCCATGGCTACAAGCATTCAGTACACAGTTAAAAGTAATCTTGTTAGGCACCAATCCTGCTGACTCCAACCTACTGAAGAGCTCCAGGGCTCTCTCACTGTAACCATTTGCTGTGAAACCAGCTAACATTGCGTTCCAAGAATCCAGACTCCTCTTTGTAGCAATGTTGTCGAACACATAAACTGCACCCTCAATGAACCCGCATTTTGAGTACATATTTATCAACGCCGAGCTCAACTTCTCATCGACCTCGATCCTTTTCCTCAAAACATATGCATGAGCCCAGAGCCCCTGCGCAAGTGCCCCCGAGTATGCGATTGCAGAGATGACGCTCAGTAATGTCACCCTATCAGGCTCGCACTCCCTGCTCGCAAGCATCTCTCGGAACACCGCGATTGCCTCGTCGTACTCCCCGTTCGTGACACACCACGAAAGAACCGTGTTCCATGAGACGCTGTCCCGGGACGGCATCCTCGCGAAGAAATCCCGGAGCGCGACCCCGTCCCCACCCTCCTGCGCGTACCCGCGCAGCAGGCAGTTCCAGGCGACCATGTCGTTGTTGGCGTCGCGGTCGAACACCCTGCGCGCGTGGGAGACCATCCCGCAGACAGAGTAGGCGTGGACGAGCTTGCCGCGGACGCGGCGGTGGGAGGCGAGCCCGCGCTTCGCGGCGTGCGCGTGGAGCTGCGCGGCCGCGGCGGGGTCCCTCCCGCGCGCGCAGGACGCGAGTGCGAGCGCGTACGCGGCGGGATCCGGATCGGCGCCCGAGCGGAGCATGTGGTCGAACAGGCGGAGCGCGAGGTGCGGGTTGAGCCGCATGCGCGCCGCGTACGACGCCGACGCCAGGGAGGCGGCGTTCGAGGCATGGGCTTGCTGCGCGTCGCATGGCGGCGTCGCCGGAGCTGGCGGCTGCGGCTGCGGTTTGTTCGCCGCGGAGAGCGTGGTGGAGGTGAGGAAGAAGGGGACGGTGGGGGAAGGCATTCTGCAGTGCAGGCAGCGGCGTGTGTGTGGAGTGGTGGACGAGCGCGCGGCCACGCTCACTCGCAGCCGGCAACGGGGAGGCAGCTCGAAGCACCGGTGCCGCGGCGTGCGTCGAGCAGCGGGCCAGCGAGGCAGAGCGGATGAGGTGGAAGTGGGCGGTCCGACATTTCGGCCCATGCCAACTTATAGAGGCCCAACTGTTGCTTGAGTTCGCTCGTGTTGAGCTCAGCAGTGGATCGGGCCTTAATGGACAGATGAGAGATAAGGCCCAATTTTTTGTGATACTACTTTTTCCAGTCACGCCATCAACTAAAAAAGTCGTATTCGTATGTGGCGAATTTTCTACAACAAACAATGAAAGATGTAGTGATTCCAGAAGATTGCAGGAATCCTGGTTCTTCCCTGCACATATTTGGGGGCCGTTGATACTGTGATGATAGTTATGCAAGCTACAAGGGTATTGGCACTACTCCACATTGACATCGTGCAGCACAGCAAAGGATTCGTCACATGATTTCTTCAATGTTGTGCGCTTAAGCCAAGAACTTTTCGTTGGGCCATATTGGGCACTTTATCTCGCCTAGTTACTCACACCTTTTCAACTATTCGTCTGCCTCCTTGTCATGCACTTGTGTTCGTCACTATTCGATCTAGCTCCACGTCAAGCGAATTCGGCTAAGCTAGAGCTCGCCTCCAAAGTCCAAACACGAACGAATCCGGCTAGCTAGGCTCTCGCATAAACAACAGGACGTAGCCCTCAAAGCCGCACACTGACCGAATTCCGGAGAAAACTAATCGGAAGCCACGCGGACGTCCCAAATAGGAGGCGACTCGTTGCGCGACACCTGAAAGCGCGGCGCCCCGGCGTCACACGGCGGAGTGCAAAGCCACTCCTGGCCCGGCGACGTTGACACTCTCGCGTCAGCTTTGACAGCGATCGAGCGGGAAGGGGACGTGCGACGGCGACGCGCTCTCGATGAGCGCCGACGTTAATCTAATCGCCATGAGAGCAACGTAGTTGGGTTCTTGCCCTTCGATAGTCATCAGTACTGCCACAGCCTGATTCTTCACATGTCATGTCGTTTAGACTGACAGCCTCTAAATAGCATAGTAGTACATGCTAACAAGAATTAAGAAATGACAATTGTTTACAAACAGTTATATGGTATATTAATCTCATTCCCGTAACAATGCATGGAGGAGATTGAAGTTTTAGAAGTTCAGATGCACACGTTTACATGTTTTGGTTTGGATGTAGTAGTATTATAATTAAGGTTCCCAGCCCTAATGGCCTTTCATTATCCCCGTCATCCACATTGCTGCTAGTGCGTCACGACCTTATTAGTTAAGTTTAATTAATGAAAAGTATATGCGTAAGCAGACTTTAACATGCGTGCCAAAGTTTGTTTGCATCATCTTAAGTGACCCAACTTGCGTGCCGTTGTATTGGCCTAATAATCTCAGGCATCAAGGCTTTACATCGTCTAACTGGTGGGCGCTCCTTTTTCTTACCATCCACCACTAGTCCACACACACACACACACACACGCACACACACACACACACACACACACACACACACACACACACACACACACACACACTCTTGTGTTTGTCATTCCTAATGATATCTCGTATAAATTTATTTGGTCCCCGTGTTAAATTTCCTTGTAAATCTGCTTGGAACTTTTGTCCTTAATTTTCTCTTGCATTTTTTTAAAACAAAACATCCATTGTATGCCACCAAAAAAGTTCTAATACCTCGTATGCCATTGCTGTGTATATGACACACATGTTTTACCGATAATGGCATATAGGAGGTTTAGGTTTTATTCTGTGGCCCACAGGGAATTATTCCATAACAAAATTGAATTAAGATCTTTGGACATCGTTTTACCAAGTTTTTGCAAGGACAAGATATTCTAATGGTCACGTCTTTCTGTTTTTCACTTGGTATGATCTCAAGTATAAGTCAATTTGTATATTTGGTGAGGGACAAAATGACCATTATTATTGTCCTGTAATTATTGTTAGAGTAAGTGGTGACAAGTTTATTGTATCAATTAGAGTGTTGTTACTAGGGGACACGGAAGAATGAATCGAAAAGGCGCATGGGAGTCGTAGATGGATTTATATTTGGTCAAGTGGAAGAGTGTCTTTTATGAAACTGAAAGTAAAACTAAATCTGGTACTCTCTCCCGTGTCAAAATTATTGTCGTTTTGGACATTGGCACGATCTTCAAAATATAACTTTGACTAACACTTTTTGCTATAAAATATTTATAAAATATAGTTAAAGTGTACTTTTATGAAATCATATTTCAATACGAATCTACTCATGTCATTTTCATATTTTTTAACTTAATGTATAAAACAATAATGGCATTCAAAGTTTAAATTTTTGACTTAGAACAACCTCAAAACAACAAGAATTTAGATATTGGAGGGAGTAGACTTATATTCGAATAAGAGAAAGTACTTCTTAGTTAGGTATTGCTAACTTAATTAGATGCGTGTATGCCCTGGAGGCAAAGAGAGATTAGGGCTTATCCACATCAGTCCAATGAGAGAAGAGTTCTTTGGAAGCAAATATGCAACCCTATTAGACGCACCTAAACTGCTAATAATTTAAGGATATGTGAAGAGAGCCATGCTTTATGCCCAGAAAGAGATGTTCATGCGCAAGTGCGCAACTTCTAGAGAGAAAGACTAATGATCGAACACAAGTTGCACATATATATCATTAAGTAATTAACTGGTGGAACATAATTTATTTAATTTGTCCGTGCGAATGGTGCACTAGGTATCAAAGTGATCGTTAAAAACTTGATAGGTGAAGGCACGAAGAACACAGATATCATACGTATCTACTAGTAGAGAAGGAAAAACAATATTATAATTCAATCTAACGTTCTCCTGTTCGATAAAAAATGCTTGACATATGAGTAGGACTAGTGGGTTTAATTAGCATATTGAACACAAACCTCCCATCAGAACCGTCATATTTTCTCAACTGGAAGGAGTAATATGTGATTTTCAAGAGTGAATGTGACCGTTGGCAACGAGCAGAGGGAGTACTTTCCACTCTAACCAGCATAAAAAATGAAAGAACGAAGAGAGTACTTGGCAGAAGAAGACATCTGGAAGACTGGAATGATATAATTTCTAGGTTGGAGCAAAGGAATTGAATTTTGCAAACCTAAAGCTTTGTTTGGATTCAAAGGATGTTAGTTGACTAATCTTTAATTCCTAGGACTAATATGCAGGACTAATTGTTAGTCTATTAAAAGACTACCAATGATCCTATTGGTGAGTCTAACCCAACTAATAGGGACTCATGATTGTAACAAAACGTGAAAAGATGATGCTGTCCTTTATCCCTTTCAAACATACACGGACTAACAATTAGTCAAGGGCATAATAAGCATCTCTTCGTAGCTTAGACTAACAATTAGTCAAAGATATAATAAACATTTTTTTATAGCTTGGACTGACAATTAGTCAAGGCTCCAAACATGCAAATCTTGACCTAACTAAGTCGCCGTAGCTAGCACATCATAAATCTAGCATGCCGGTGATGAAAACTCCCGTTTTTATGTTAGGTAAGATCAATCATGTAGAACTTCCCATTTTCAGCACCACCCGTACGGGGCACGAAGCACTCAGAGATCCAAATATTTCGTGCACGTACGACATATCTTGCTCGGTGGAGTTAACACGATGACGTCGAGAATCTCTCGTTAGTGGATTAACCCTGCACGCGTGCGATCACAACTCACAAACAAACGAATCCGCCGGTCGCTCGCTGCTGCTGCTGCTACTGCTCGCTGCTGGTTGGGCTGCGCCCATCTCCTCGCGGAAAAAGAAAGGCACGCCACCGAATTGGCGGACACGTGATCGCCCGCGTCGCCATCGGCCGGGCGGGCGAGGCGCACGGCGCCGAGACGTTTCGCGTCGCGGTTGGCGGGCGCCGCGCGCGCAGGTGGCCGGTGCTCCTCCGTGGCCGGCACTGATTTGGCCGCGGGGTGTGGCCTTGCCAGACGCCGTTGTTCGCGAGAGCAGCAGGGGATGTGCGCCCGTGTCATGTCCCAGGAGCACACCGTCCGCACCTGGCACCTGCATCCATCCAGGCGTGTGCTCTCCGTGGTCGGACGGGACGGGCTGGATTTGACTGGTGTGCCACTCTTATGAGTAGCCTGACTTTGTTGAAGTTTGTTCCTCGGGTCTTCGGTGTGCCACTCAGCCACTGGCACGGCCGGAGACCAATCAACGGAACCGTGTGTTGCATGTTGCAGTGTGATGAATTAAACTGGATGGATCTATATGCAGGAAATTTGCATTGGGTGATTTCTAAGGAACATGCCAGCTTCCATTTGATTTTGTCACGTTATGTGAAATCTTGTGTTCTAAGGTCTCGTTTGGCTGCAAGAAACGTTTCGGTTTTTCACTAGAATACCTGCCACACAGTTTCTGTTCTCCTTGAAGTGTTTCAAATCATAAATGGTTCTCCCGTTTACACTAGAGATTCACTTCCTTCTCGATTCACCTGTTTCTCCAGAGCTAAAATCTATTATCATCGTCAAAAAAAAAAAAAAATCTATTCGACAGGACAATCCGTTTCACGTATCATTCACCAGAGAAGTGATTCAAAAGAGAAATTGACTATGAAACGCTTCTAGGTGAATTCGGAATTGAACCAAAAGTTGGTATAGGTGAATTCGGAATTGAACCAAAAGTTGGTATCAATTTTGATGATAATCTTATTCAATAAGGGGTATAAACTGTATAAGAGTATGCACAATAGAACTTACAGTATTGGAGATTGTTCAGATTTGGCCAGATATCACCAGATCATGATTGTGGCCAAAGCCATTACATATTCTTGTTACAGTCTGCATGTTTTTTTGTAGGGGAAATATCTCTAGAAATCTATACTCGAATGGATAACACGGTGTTGCAACTTGTAACCATTGCCGGCGACTTGTTCCGTCAAGTGATGAACTTTATCCTGAACTGAGCTCCACCACTTTTGCCAATCCATATGATTTCACTACCCCAATTCCTGCTCACGTTCTCCATATTGCACATTTTAGGTCACGGATCATGTGCATCCTTCCCTTTTTCATCCGGCTCTTCTGTTTAGTACCTACTAATATAATGTCTGCACTCGCTAAAAGGCACGCTTTTTTTTATGTAAATAGTTAAGCCGCCAATGCAAGCTACTGTTGTTTGGTCATGCATTCGTGCACGAACTGTAATATAGCAATGGAGAATTTGCACGTGGGTTGGATGTAGAACTTAGCAAAAGGAAACTTGTGTGTCCCAGTTGCATGAAGAATACATTATACATATTCCGGTACCAGCACGAGCAGACTTTGTGGAGCCAGCCACCAGGGAACTATTTCTTATGAGCAGCAAAAGAACAAGCATGTTGCATGTGCGCATCCAATTCTTATTACTGTCGACTATGGAGATCATTTGTTTAGAAATACTAGGATATCTTCGGGACTGCTTAGCATAATGTACTATTTGGTTGAAATTGCGTATCAAAATATCCTGCAATGCTTTTCGAATGGTGTTTTGTTTTAGGAATGTCCAAACGGAACAATCACAAGGAATGGAGTTGGATTTAGCCAACGGCATTTTGCTATTTCTTGTCCATCTCTATTTTAGGATAATTTGTTTATCCATTTTCAATTTTTACCTTTAGTGTTAGTATAAAGAAAGTAGTACCTTGATTAGGGTTACTTGTTGAAGGAGGAGGAGGTTCCAAATATGATATCAAGAGTAAAAAAAAAAAAAATTGTACACATTACGCTTCCTTTTAAAAAAAAATAACGAGATCCAACATAGGAGGAATTACGTGGTTTTCCATTAGGCTTGCCAAATATTTGACGAACAAATCAGTGTCATTGTTTTCCCGTGCACGGGTGCTAATATTATGCATGAAGGCCCTCTTGATTGGCGCTGAACCAAACTAGCTGACCAATAATTTCGTTGCACAGTAAACTTAATTTTCGTGAACAGAGTATTTCCCCCTTTTGAATGAACATATCAAACAAAGTAGAACCTTTCTTTTAAAGAAACAAATTAAAGCAGCAATTATAATAGAGAAGATTTACAAATGGAATCTCAACTGCCAACATATCATTTTGAGCTGATGAAGATATTTCTTTTTTGCATGGTCAACTTTACACGGAAGGAGATGGTATGACCTTGTGTCTCCTCAAAGCAAGGTGTCTCCACTCATTTTGTGGATGCCATAATTCCCACTTTCAACAATGCAGTTGAGAAGAAACGAATAAGAACAGGAAGAAGTATGGTATTCTAAATGACGAAAATTAAGAAAATTCCAGTCATTTTGAACAAAAAGCGCCGCCTTAAGAGGCGCAACCAGCAGGCAGCTAGGCTTATTCTTTTTTGCGCTATTAAGCCAGAGAAACATACCCTATATAACAAGTCACAACTAATTAATATATGTTGTACTAGCTATAATTTATTTGCTCCATGATCAGAAAGTGATGTCTTTCTTACCGTACCTACTACCTACGTACCGACCACCGCATCCATTTTTCCTACTTATCTGAAATGCCAAACACTGTTCATCTGCTTCCTGTGTCTAGTCACACGTGAATTTGCCCACTTCATTGCATCTAGTTCTTTTGAGTATGCAACTAGGGCCCTGTTCGTTTCTTTTAGCGCTAAATTTTAGAGGCCTCTAAATAAAGAGAATCTAGTACTAAATAAAGTCTAATGACAAAACCTTTTTACAGATGGGTACATCTTTACGAGACGAATCTAACGAGCCTAAGTAAACTATGTTTTGCTACAGTCATGCTACAATAACCATCGTCTAACCACGGATTGCTTACCCTCATTAGATTCGTCTCGCGAATTAGACCAGGGGTTCTGCAGTTAGTTTTGTAATTAAACTTTATTTAATACTCTTAAATGATAAGATTCTTTTTTTTAGACCCCTCTAAATTTTAGACCCCCATGAAACGAACACCCCCTAGAATCCCATTCACACACACACACCCTCTTTTTTTTTTTTTTTTTTTTTTGAAAGGAAGAATCCCATTAACATAGGGCTTCCCACAAATGCTTAGTCGATAGATGACTCCACATTTGGCAAACAAACACAACGACTCAACTCAGGCGTGCCTGCCTCACACTGACTTGGAGCACATATTCTACCACAGCCTGTTGCATCAATGTCAAGTGCACGACTCTGAGTCCTAAGAATATATTTAGCAGAGAATAACTTGAGGTGACAACGCAAAAACAAACACAAAACCAGAAACATCGAAGCGGGTTTCGTTCTTGCCTCACGCGGGATATACACAGAGAGATTCGGTACCAGCGTGATTTCGTGCCAAAACATCAGCAAACAGAATAAATTAAAGCAAGATCGCAAGAATTTCCATGACACGAACGAGCTGACCGAGTGGCACTATTACCTGTCGCATTGCAGGCCCCCATGTTTTGGCAAAATATCTCTGCTTTGCAACAGAATTTTGCGTTGACCTGCTGATAAGATTTGAAACTTCCAAGGAAATGACTTCATAAGTACTGAATCATGCAAGTTGGAGGTGTACATACATACACTTGCCGTTGCCTTCAGACTTCAGTTCTTGGCTGTTCTTGGCTGTCATCTCCTTTGATGCCCACTAAACCAATCGCAACGAGTACCCACACACATACACACACAAAAAAAAGTCAGTCACAGTTTGGTTCGCAAAAGCTAGATCTCTCAGCCACATGATCGTATATACACACAATACAAAAAAATGACAAGGACCCATTCGACAAGGGCATCACAAGAGGCAAGAACTAAAGTAGGTTGCAACTGCTTTACATATGATTTATTCGTTGTGGTTGTGGTTAAGTGTCGGATTAGTGCTGCCACTCCGGTGATAGAACGAAGCCCAAGTATCCGTCCCAATCAGCTAGGATGGGCCACCCAAACATGTCGCTGCACTGTGGGGGCCACTTGGTGGATGGTCGCTTCAATCGCCCAAAAATCTTCTTAGGCCAGTCTCAATGTCACCTTTCATTGCACTGTTTTCAAGACTAGTTTTAGGAAAGGGAGCCAATTTTCTTTCATTTGGATGAAAGACCTATAACAAAATATGAAAGTTTATCATCTCTCTCATCATAATTAATTTACCAAATCAGCAAAATATGCACACATAACATAGAATTTAATGCAAATAAAAAGCCCCGTTGAGACTGGCCTAATGTCCATGCTTTTGCAAAAGCATGCAGCTCCCGATGGCGTCACCCACCGATCCAATTGGTAGCTGCTGCTGCCGCGAATAATGCAACAGCGTTCCAGCTTTGTGGAGAACGAGAAATGGAGATGCATGCATATCACAATGTTGAGCTTATTGTTTTGGGTACTAAAGAATACGGGTGCTTAAGTTCGGTACTGAAATGTTTCAAGGAAATCAAAAAAACACCACACAGACATTCGGTTAACTTCATGTTTCGTGTGTCACGGATGTGCGCTTCGGTTTATCCTCTTTCATTGTTTAGAAATTATCTTCAATTGTTATATGGCCTCCTTTGGAACACATCTGTTTTTTTTTTAAAGTACAATTGAAGTTGCACATCTTCCTGAATCCTATGGAATAACAAAATGTAGGAATTTTGCACGTGAGGTGTTTGGATGGTCCACAAAAAAAACACAAGAATTTTAGACTTTGATCCTCATTAACAAGTGAGAGGAAGGAGAGAGAGAGAAACAAAATACGACATTGGGACCCTCAAAGGAATTGGAAATATGAGTTAGAGCTCACGCTATAATTTCTCCAAAATGTGGGGGAAACTTTCCTATGCTCCAAAATTTCATGAAGAAATCCTACAATCCAATGGGCACTATAGATATTTCCCACCTTAGGATTCAATTTTGCTAGACCAGAGCTGAAAGGCATGTTTGCAGCACCTCACTCTCAAATCTTGTTACCTGGATCAAACATATAATTATTTATGGAGTTTATTTTACCATCTTCAGAGTGGTACCAAAATTATAACTTGGATTTAGCGATGCGGTACCACCCAAGTTATAATTGCTGGATTACTTGGTATCACTAAAAATATGGTAAAAGAGCTCCTGTTTATGAAGGAATGGTCAATTTGCAATTGCCTTGCAAGTTATACCACTCATGGAGATAGAATGCAGCCAAAACCCAAGCCAAGGAATGGCTTGAATCTAGTGGATGGGGTTGTACACCCACTCACGACAAACCTGAGCTAATTATAAAATGTGCATTTAGCACCTTAAATTAATTATAAAAGGACTCATAATAATACACATTAAAGCTCTACAGTCTAGACACACAAAAAAAAAGGGGGGATGAGATATCAATCCATCCTCTTAGCTGTCGAGATCCCATGCTAGTGATCTAAAGTTGTTACTAATCAAAGCACTTGTGAGTAGTCGTGAGCAAACTCATGGTCATGGGTGTCGAACTTGCATGGTGCAAACTAGCACAGTGGCTATCAGTAGGTAAAGCTACATATATCCATCCATCCAGCGTTCATGCCACTCTAACTAGGTAAATAATTTCTATCTGTAAACTGAACTGTGTGCCAAAGGTCGAGCATCCTGGGTAAAGAAAATACCCTACATGTAACAAAAAGAGGTTTGGTTTGGCGTGGATGAACTAGAATAAAAATTACCTTAGACAAGACTACTCGCGCAAGTCAAGTCATGGGCGGCAAAAATGTTCTCTTGAAAAGCAAAGCTAGAGAGAGGTAGAAGTTAACTGGCATGTTGTTCGGATATTGCTGCGCATGAAAGGCGAAAGCTCCCTCCTCATGGCCATGTACCAAATCGACAAAACTAAAGCTACTGAATTCAACAAAAATAAAGAAGGAAGGAGGTGAGAGATGGTGGCTTCTCTCTCCAGTATTAGGCAAGCAAATAAAGCTACCCTTGCTACGCTATAAAAGGCCATCACCAACCAAGCGCCTCTTCCGCTCACTTAGAGCAAATTCATTAAGAAGCCGGAACAAGAGATCGGATTAGCCACATCTACCTCGCCCTCTAAGGTCTCCACGAATCAACCAAGTGAAGTGACCATGCTGCACCAGCACCATTACCATGGAGGACTGGCCAGCCTTCACTGCCTCTCACCTCCGGACCCAGCATTCCACGCTCACTACCACAGCAGCATGATCACCATGGCTCCCTCTCCCTTCCACTTCTCACCTGCTACCTACGAACCTATCCTCCGCGATGCACCGGCCGTCGCCGGCAATAGCTCGGCCGGCTCTGGCAGCGCCGAAGACGTCTACGGCAGCCGGACGGTCATGCCGGAGGAGGAGCGAAGGCGGCGGAGGATGGTCTCCAACCGGGAGTCGGCCAGGCGGTCGCGCATGCGCAAGCAGCGGCAGCTCAAAGAGCTGTGGGAGCAGGTCGTCCACCTCCGTGGCACCAACCGCCGCCTCCTCGACGAGCTCAACCAAGCAATGAGGGGCTGCAGCGACGTGTGCTGCGAGAACGCCCGGCTCGAGAAGGAGAAAGCAGAGCTCAATACCAAGCTCGAGGGGCTCATGCAAGCACAGAACACCACCACGCCAAGTTCCTCAGGGCCACATCAGGACAGTGCTACTAGATAAATTATTCTTATATCCTCGTATTTGAACTAAGATTATTGTTGTTAGTATGTTAGTATACCGTATAACATATGTTTTGAGTTTGTTTCTATGGCCTTTTTCCTTTTTATTTATGTCTACGACCTATTATTGACCATTTTTCTTTGTCAAGGTAACTAAGATAAATATGGATCGGCTGTAATGATTCTTAACAAACTTCCATCACGAGCACAATAGCAACCACAAATATATGAAAATATGAAACTGACAAAAGAAACATCAATGGATATGAAGCCTTACGATTGGTTTCTTTCAAACATATGATGCTTTCCACTGAAAATGATGTGGCGAGTGGGTTTGCTTATGTTGCAGTTGTTAACTTGTTTCCTCAGCGCGTCTTCGGTAGTTTTTCAAACCCTATAGTTTTTCAAACCCTATATTTCCAACCAAAAAAAAAAGAACACGTTTTTTTTTTCCTTTCGATTCAATCAGATATCCAGTGATAAAACCAGTTTATTTGATGCCTATTGGACCAAATTATCTTGGGTTGATAAATAAATAAAGCTGCAAACTTGTGTTCTTCGTTTAATTTCGAATAGATATTCCATATATTAACATGAAGATTTCGTCTGTGAGAAAGACAAATGACGTCGAATATATGTTGTCTACATGTTCTATTGAAAATGACACAAGTAGATTAACATATCAAGAAAATTGAGTGTATAATGGGCTAACATATATCGAATTCACTGAACCCATCGATTCAAACAAGGAATAAATAATTCCAGATGCATATAAGTTCATTCGATGCCAAATTCGAACATAGAAATCCTTCGGTACTCAAGATGCATGTGCATTATTTCAATCACAAATTCGGAAATGTTACATAGAATTGTACTTTCACCTAGAAATGATGCAGTAATGTGGCAACGATATATCAGGTTCTTTGCGATGTCAAATTAACGTTGATGAAAAACGGGTTCTATTATAAGGATGCATCTGATATTGTAATTGACAAGTGTGCCATCAAATCAATGCAGTCCAACCTTGCGTGAGCATGTGAATATAAAACAGAAAGACATAGGCCACCATGACGTTCTCACAAAGCCGAAGTATTTAGAAAGCGAGAGCCTTGATACATACTTACACAGGCGGGCTGGGGAGGCTAATCACAATAGAAAGTATCGTCGGGGTTGGTGATGCAGCTTTTCACATAACAGGACAAGAGCTAGAAAGTACTACAGCACTTGAACAATTAGTTAGAAGACATGACATCCAGATACAACCTCTGTATATCAAGTTGCATGTACATAGAAATATATCAGGTCAGTATATGATTGTGTGGATAAAAATGATTACCTTCCCATAATATCCAACAGCAGCGCATATACGAAAACGTTTGTACTTGAAAGAGTACTGAACTAGATAATAAATGCCCTACAATGATTACCACTGGGAGATAAGGAATTGAAAAAACAGAAGAAGATACAAACATATAAAGTAAGGACAGTAATGAACTGAACAATTGAATGATAGAAAGATTACCTTGGAGTGTCAGACCATCTAAGTAACAAAAAATGCAATTGGAGGGGAGAGACAGTCCTTCCAACAGTGATGTAGAATGGAGGAGTCTTGGGTTGCCTAACAACTCAATGTGGTAGTCAACAGGATCAACGAGACCCCTCACATTCGTAATTACCAATCACAAGCGAGAAAGGTTGCTTTCCATTTTCATCAACTTGTATCTGCCAACACAAAAAACTAACTAAATCGCAAGGTGACATTCACAACAACGAAAATTGAACAACCAATCAATGGTGTTCATCCGGGATAGTCTATAATACATCAGTTTGGATATCAATTGTACAAAAATATTGCTCAGTACAAATGTTTCTGGAACAGGTTCAATGAAATGAATTTAGCGAAGGTAACAAACCCCATTGAAGTTAATTCTCCGTTCACGATAGCTACATGTTTCAGGTTGCATATCTTCAGATTACACACGAACAGCAAACAACCTGATCAGCCTACTGTTAAGCCATCAGGTTAGGTCTTCTTGGATTGCTGTCTCTTTCCAGGCATTAGATTGTTTTCTGTGGCCAAAGTGCCAGCATTATTTTTTGGTGAGGCTTCACCTGCTAAAGGTGGAGAGTTGTTCTTGGCAGAGAAATCTGCTGCTGAAGACGGAGTGCCCTTCTCATGGCTGTTCTTGTCTCGGGAAAAAAGTTCTGGGTTCGCAAATGATCTCGTACAGGGCCACCTAAGAGAAAAAATGTTGATGCTTGCCATATTGAAGTTTGAGATGAGTATCATGAGAACAGAGAAACATACCTGCTTGACTGAATAATTTCACCTTGAATGACAGTTGTTCTTTCAAAGATGTTCCCTATTAGCAGCATATAGAGTTAAAGACTGAACATTATAAGGTCTGGTAACAGAAATTCATATTAAAACAAAGGGAAAGGTCTCTGGCAAAAAAGCACACGCGAAACAAGAACAACTCTAAGATAAGGAAACTGTAGAAAAAACAAATGACATATTTTGCAACAGCATTGGCATACTAAAGGCACATCTGCAAATTGAGCAGAAAGATAATCATAGAAAGGTCCATTCAATAAAGTAACCTTTCCCAATCTTTTCTTTTCCTAGAGAATCCCATTTCTCTAGGAGTTTGCTAGTGGAAGCCAGTAAAGTAAATTGAAATGCAGAAAAAAAAATGGCACCTTATTAGATAATTTCTAACATAAAGTACATGTCTATTGTTAATCATTTCCCGCAGTGTGCTTCCGTGGCCCATGACCATAGATTTGTAGTGCCTTGAGATGTTGATCATATGACTACTTAACAAAAAAGTTCATATAGAAAAGATAGCGATATGCCATGTCTACTCAGTGGTGACAAACAGACAATTTGCATGTCCCCGTGATGAAGCTATGAATTATAGTCAATACAATGTGACGAGGTAAGCAATTAAACATAAACATCAACCATAACATATGTTTCAAAAGTACAAATGATATGTATGGCTAACCATTTTTTTAAATATTGAACTGTGCTAATTTGGAGAATGCAGGCATGACTTCTTTATATTGACTTTTATTCTTCAGTTATAAGATATTTCATGCGTCCACAGCTGCCTGGCTCACAGGGATATGCATTAGTTAGTTCTTCATTATTAGGCAGCTAATATAAGATTGGCTTGTGCTGACGGCGAGACAATATAAACCGGTTTTCCAGTCTTTCATCTGAAATGAGTTGAGCTGATCCCAAATTAACTAACATTGATTTACTGATTTTTGAACTCATATAAAAAAACTGGCTCAGCTCAAACAGATCCTAGACTTGCAAACTTACAACTCCTACATTAAAAGAAATATGGAAGAGCATTAGGCTTTCAGATTTATTATCAAGACACCACTCCATGTACAACGAAGCAGATGTGGTGTGCTACTTGATTTTGAGTTGTAGTCCTGCCGGGCGTCATTCTTCCTTTTTTTTAAGGAAAAAAAATCTGGCTGAGATGTTATAAAGGACAACTAACTTTTCACATCTTGAAAAAAAAATGTTCCAGATTAGCTGTCATTTACATGTATCCTATAATGCCCCCACTCTCTTTTTTATATAAATGAAGATAATTAGGTAACACAATTCCATGATTTCCATCCTTTATACATAAATAAACTGCAACTAATATGTAAGAGAGTTTGAGAAATGGACTGCATGGAGAAACAATGTGAAGTGTCCTGCTTTAACTTTTGTGTTTTTTTTGTTGGACAATCATTTGATCAAAATACTTTTGAGAGAAGTATGGTGCATAGCCACTCAAATGCATAGCTTCAACTCAGGACAAAAAGGACCTGCTCACTTGTGATTCTAAATACTGCAAGAAGCTGAAAAGCGCATGAATACCTCCGTCAAAAGCCTTTTTAGAGAAGAACTTGGCCTTCAAACGGGCTGCAAGTATAGCTTGGTATTTTTTTATCTTCTGTTCATGCTCTTGGATTTCTGCTTCTCTGCACATGTTGGATAGAACACAGGAAATTTAATGTCAAGCTTCATTGCTACTCACAGTGACAACAGGAAGAATCTAAAGTCCTAAGAATAGGAGTAACTCTGCTCTGTCATGGAACATCAGAGTTACAATGTTCTAATTTCTACTCCTTCCAATCGCAAATATAAGCTCTAAAGTTCTAGCCTTCCAGGAAAACTAATTAAGGAATATCAGAAAAGGACCTTGGTGGACCCTAATTCATTCCCATACCTATGAGATTTCTTCGAAATATATGGGAACAAAGAATGATTTGGGAAAAGTGAGGCTTACTCCCTCTGTTCATATTTATTCGACGCTGGGAGAACTAAAACATGAACGGAGAGAGTATTTAATTCAATTATGTAATCATGCCATTCAATAAAATGCTATATGAAGAAATGGTATAGGGGATCCATGATGTCCTAGAACGGTATATTTTGAGATAGATTCATAGAGCTAACCAAATCTACAGCCTTGAATATATGGGTATTCTGGTACATAAAGTTGGAGAGACATAAACTCAAAGCATGAATAATGATGTTACTGATGCGAAGGATTAATATATAGGGATGAACCGTAACATGTATCATTGTGAAATTCTATACTTTTATGCTGCTGCTTCTTTTCACTGAACTTCATATACTGGTGAGGAACTGGCAATTTCGAGAAAACACAATTTGAAATGTTACCCTGACACATTTTCTGAAATATAGCCTGCCTTGATTCTGTCTACCCAGTAATTTCACATAATTATCAATGCTTGTAATTACATGGTCATAAGGGCGTTGTCGCACATGACGAGACACTCGTATGCGCACATTGGCACAGCCACTTTGACCCCACAGTATTTGTGAAGTAGCACATATTTTGTTGAAATCAGCATACAGATACTTTGAACAAAAATATTAGTGGAAATTGACTCGAGAGACTTCGGTTCTGGCTCCACCACTGCCCGTGCACAACGAAAAACTAGAAAAGGGACTCCTGGCATGGTCATCATGCGCACAAATAACACTAAAACGTTAAGCATTGCTAGGGGAGTGCCAGTAACAGGCTCGCGGCGTTTATCTCTTATCAGCATCTACCAGCGCAGTACAAAGGCTAGTGATTATATAACAGAGCCGTTCACAGATTCTACTCCATGTAATCCTAGGAGTGCGTGCATAAAACGATGTAACCTTTAAGTGAAGCAACGTTTCTATCCACAATTATGCAAACGCAGAGCATGCATTTTAGGAACAGAGAGGCGGCACATGGAGGGGATCGTAATTACGAGTCATCATCCCGCGGCAACTGGGGCTTGGCCTCCTCCTGCAGCGGGACAGCCGCGGTGGCAGCGACTCCTCCCTCCTACACGCATCAGTCAGGAGCTCAACTTGGTGGGGCGGAGCTGAAGAGTGACAGAGCGAGCGAAAACGAGGATGGAGAAAAAAAAAATGGGATTACGGGGGAACCTTGACCGGGTGGTGCTCCGACGTCGGGGCGGAGCCAACTGCGGAGGTAGCGGCGGCGGCCGCAGTAGCTGGTTCTTCCAGCGGCGGGGCGGGGGAGGCACCGGCGGCTGCCGGCCACGGGGAGGAAGCCATCAGCGGCTCGGTGGCGCGGACGCCGGTCAGCCGCTGCCGGAAGGCCGGCGCGGAGAAAATTGCTGGTAAATCGGTGGAGAGTGCGAAGGGTGCCTGGCTGCCTGCGTGCGCCTCTGCCTGCAGCAGCCTGGTTTTATTTTGGGCGCACATGCTGGGGCACACGGCACCTCATTGGAAATTAAATTTTGAACATTGTTCTCCGTTGATATAAAAAAATGGCACCCCTGCCTGAAAATGTGTAGTCTCTAAGTCTCTTGAGTAGATGATCGAATTAGTAATAATTCAATTAGTAATAATTCATAGCCCCGTAAGACTAATGAAAAATATATATAATGGTTTCATAACTACCAGATTAAATTATTACGTATAATCGTATGTTAATTTTTTTTTATTTACATACATTTTTTTGTATGTGATCTATTTTATTATCTCTTTAAAATATAATATAAATATCTACGTGGCTTGTTGTTCACCAAAACCTCGTTTTCTGCACATTATTAATGTTTAATTGCTTAACGGTCGGAAGAGCCAAAGTTACGCAACAAATTCTGGTAGGTTATTTTGGCGTTTTCAGTTGATGCCAAGCTTGTAGCAATTATTTATTTTCTCACTTTGTTTAGCTTTATATCATATTTTTTAGCTTAGGATCCGTGTGTAATTTAGCGATCTATCAACTGACAAACACGTGAAAAAGGCCTATTTAGATTAGGGTGTGTGTTTTGGCAAAAGGAAGGAAATTGAGATAATCTTCTTGATGGCAAGTTGTAATTAGACAGTTTTCTTATGATTTGTTAAAGTAATATGTATATATCGGCTAAGGTATGATTACTAAAGTACAATGTATTTGATCCTGATCCTCCTTTGGAGGAGGCTTGAAAAATGTCTTAGATATTTTTATTGGATTATTTGATGTTTATATCTTTTTAGATTTACCAGTTATTTTCTTTTGTACTTTTTTCTCTTTCAAGTCATGAGGCATACCACTGCTTCGAAATCATTAGTAAGGACGAGATAAGAGGTTGTTTGATAGTATGGTTAAGGTTTTAGGAAAGAAATGTGACTAAAACCAATGTATTTTACTTCGGACGGATTCACCATGTATAACACACGCGGTGCTTACATAGGTTTTGTGGTTGGTGAAAAACTTTCATTATCCTTTCTTTATGAAGTCACTATTAATAATGAACAAGGTTGCTATGGACGCAGAGACCTTTTTTTTTTTTAGAAATATAGGCACTGACCAATGCTAATCAAAGTTTTATCTGCTACCTCTCTTTACTCTATTTCCATTTGTAAATATTTTTTTGCACACGTCGAATACGTATACAGGCACTGCTAAAGTAATCAATTTACAAAAAAAAAAAAGTAATCAATTTACTATGTGCTCTACCGCGCCGTATGCACGGTCCAGATTTGGAAGGAGATGGATGAAACTGCGGATCTCGCATCCAACGGTCCATGCCGCTCGCCGTCCTGGACACAACTGCCCGACACCAAAACCCGCCGCTCCGCCGCAGCGCACCCGTCGCCGCCGGCAGCATCCCCATAACCTTTCCCGCCGCCGGCAGCGTCCCCACCACCCTACGCGTCGGTCTCCACTCTTGAGGAGAGCGGTGTCTACAGGAACCACCCCGAAGCTTCCCTTTGCCCACGTCGATCTGTGCCGCTGCCTGTCCTCAAAGGCTTGTTCGGAGGAAGTCGCAGGGGCAATCGGTTTCCCCGCCGGGTCGCCCAGCCGCCGCCGCCCTCTCGCTGTCAGGGGGAGCTTCAACGCCTTCGATGCAGAGGATACTGTAAGCGAGCCTTCACTGTATTGGTTTGTGCGGGTCATTTGGACACTTTCTAATCTCACATTGACTCTCTTTGCTGTTCTGTGTCATTTAGATCGAGAGCTGCTCGCCGGTGCACTAACTCCTCGGCAGCATTCAAATTCCCTCACGTAGTAGTTTCTCCTCTGCACTCTCCATGTTGTTTAGTGTTTTTGCGCGTGCTTTGGATGCTAATGTTGCGGAGATCTTGCAGGCACAGGCTAATGCGGCAAGTGGAATCCACTCTGAAGAGGCCTCAACTTGTTCAAATGGTGATTGTATTTTCAGTTATTTTGTTTTTACTGGTTTTCGCAAATGGAGTGCTATAACTTTTATTTCTAGGCTAGCCAGGCTATGTTTAAGTTTGTTTGGCTCTTTGCTTAATTTGGTGGTAAAAGTGGAAATTGAGGTCAATTATGTCCTTGTAAGGGATGTTAGATGGTTTATCTTTGACCCCTTGCAATTGCCTGCTTATTATACACGTTTTTATTCTTTAATGCTTGGCTTACAGCCTGGTATGATTGTGATTCTCGATTCTCTTCTCCGCTTGTAGCTCATTTCACTTTGATATCTTATGCTTTCTGAGTTGGATTATGATTTTATCGGAGCCACCTCTGCCCATAGTTATTAGAATTACTGTAAGTGAAGTTAGGGTGCAGCAATATGTAATCAGTTGCATGATGATTGCAGATTATGATGATATTGCAAGGACTAGTTTGGCTAGATCCATGCAAATTGACATTGTCAACGCTCTCCGTAGAGGTGATCGGCAGCAAGCATCATTGATTCTTTCAAACCTGAAACACACTAACCGAGCATTGACTGAAGAAGAATTTTCTTATATTTTGGAGTGTTGTTCAGACGCTCCTGATCCTTTGGTAAATCCACTGTTAAATACATTTCTTTTACCAAAGCATGAAGTATGATGCAATCGGTTTGATTATAAGTCCTTTTTTTCTCCCCAAATTCTGTAGTTTGTAATGGAAACTTTGGAGCTCATGGAGTCGAAGGGTGTTGGCATAAGTAAAAATATCTACAAATCTGTCATTCAGGCCCTCAGCAGTGGAGGGTATTTGAAGGAGGTATGCCATAGTTCTCAAGCTATAATTTGATTTTCAAACTTGCTAAATTATAAAGTAAGGGTTTATCCACACCAATATCACGGTCACCAGTTCTGAAAAAAAGTAATAATAGTAGCAGCATTCACTTTTACTTCGAGAGACACTGTTCCATGTTTGAAATTGAAAGAGCCGCAGTATCTTCTCTGTGAAGTTTCCATTTCCTGGTGATGCTAACTAGTCCAATCGTCAATGCAGTATCTTCAAGTGTCAGTGCTCACTAACATGCTTCTCCAGTAACAGTTTGTGGGCACTATTTGAGTGATTATACCTTGTGTATAAATATTTACATGCTCACTCACAGCTTTCGTGCACGGATTTGTATATTAGATCTGTAGAGCTGTGAATCAGAAACTTAATTGTACATTCTGCTACACAAGTGTTTCACAGAATAAGTAAACAATTCTGAGGTAAATCTTTGAGAAAATAAGTTTACTAACTACTGTATTACCATTCGTACTACATTATGTGCATATGTTTTTTTTTTTGCGCATATAATGAACTGCTGACTTTTTTCCCCTTTTGTAAAGTGCTGCGCAGTTTGTTGTAATTCTTATTTTCTTTAGCATATGCTTTATTGACTAAGGCTCTTTTAGGCTTGGGGTTTTGATTCATTTACTTTTATTGACTAAGGCTCTTTTCTATGTAGGCTCTTCACTGTCTGACTCTTCTAATGGAAAAAGAAAACAACCATGGCACTTTGCCCTTTTTCAATATCTTTCTGAATGCCTGCGGAAGCACTGCCGATCTGAATGATGTTGAATGCTGTCTAGAGAAAATGGAGACTCATCTTCTTGGAAAGTGCGAAATAACATATTGTGAGCTTCTTAAGGTCTGCACAAACTACCAAGAAATATTCGATGACTGTGATCTGCAATTTTCTTTTTCATATGTGAAAGAACATCAGCTGACCTGACTTTTTCATGCTCACATCCATGTCAAGATACAACTGTTAGATATATTGCTGCCTGTTTGATTCTTTTATCACTTAATGTTTCACTGCCTTGTTAGTTCCCTTTGGTGCACTGTTTTATTTATGTGAATCTAACATCATCTCCACATATCAAATCTAGTCTCACTTTCCTTTTCTTGGAACTTTTGCAGATTGAATCTATTTCTGTTATGCTTGTCTGTGAAAAGTTACATGCCCTTTCGTTTGCTGTCACTTATGTTTTGGTCTTATCTCATGTTAGGATATTCCTTTTGTTTCATGCATTATTTTAGCAACACTTACCAAATATTTTACATACTGCTATTTGAAATATGTATTTACCCTCACATAATGTTGTAACTATTATTGTGATGGCTTAATAACAATAACTTACGGCATATTAAATGTTCATTCTCATATCAATCTGGATAAAGTACTATGGCAACATGCTTATTTGGCTTTTTGATGTGTTTTAGGTTGCAGTTTTACAGAGAAATCTATCTGCAGTTCATGATATTTGGAAGGAATGCGCTAGGTATTATAGTCCAAGCATTATTACACAAAGGAAATTTTTGAGGGCTTTAACGATGCTAGGTGACCTTCAGTCTGCATGTCACATGTTGCAGCGTATGGTAGCCCTTGCTGCAGACAAATGTGACGATCTAAGGGTGACTCATAAAAGAAGATACCGAGCATCACGATTAGACATTCCTGTACCTGCTTTGAGTGAATTAGAAGGTCTTAAACTTTTATCGGATTCTAAACTACCATTATCTCAAGAAAAGCTGGCAGCTAGAGAGATCGATGTTCGGCCTGAGCTGTTCCAGGAGGAAACTAAATCATTGGAAAATGTGCATGTGAGGGCCTGTGTATTTTCTGCAGGTCTGTTCTTCTGCTCTGGGTTCCACTTGCTCATGCCAGCCACTTTATTATTAGACTCATGTCAATAAGATATATAAAACTTATTTTGTTTCAGTTTTTCTCCAGGCCACAATCATGTCGATATGGTTAATCAAGACAGTGGGAGTGTTGCGAATACTTTAGAATCTTCATCAGTTGCAATAAGGAATGTTTTGAGATGGTCTTTCAATGATATTATGCATGCCTGTGTACGATGTAACAATTGTCAGTTAGCTGAGCAGTTATTTCTAGAGGTAATGGATGTATACAGGCTCTTCATTTTAACGTTTTAATTGTTTTCTGAACTGAAATTGTTTTTGATAGTTCAATTATTCTTTCTTCTGTATAGCTAAAGTGCAGTATGGTAACATTCCATTTGCTATCCGCTTGGTTTCACTTGCTGCAGCCATTGGATTTTAGAATAGGAATGGTGCCATATTATGCTATCAGCAGAATATGCCACTTATACAGATCTTGAAATCTATTTCTATTTGAAGCATTATTCTGTAGGCAACTTAGGTCTGGCGGAGAGATTTCCATTTAGTTGTAGCCTGAACATTGGCTTGCAACTTAGCGACTGTTTGTTTGATATTTTCCAGTTTCAAAAGGAATACTACATTGTTCCAATATTTCAGTAATGAAAGCATTTCAACCAAGAGTTTCTCATGTGCTTACAGACTCTGTTGATTATTTAAATTTTCTTCCCAGATGCGCGAACTTGGGTTGCGACCATCAAGATATACGTATGATGGCTTTGTCAAGACACTGATAGCTGGGAAAGGAATTGCATATGCAATCAAAGTGGTATGCTTCAAATCTCTTTCTTTTATGATTCAGTTACCTGAAAACATATCTTGTTGTCACTTATTTCTGTATAAAACCAATACCGTGCTGCTCTGATTTCAGTGGAAGTAGCATTTCAGTTTCGTGTCACACATTGCATGAAAGGCACCAGCAGGCCACAGTTGGTTAAATCTGTGTAGTGTTAGATGGGCATGCAGCAATCCCCATAATCTTATGTAGGCAGGCAAGGAATAAGAAAAATCATCAAGTGCTTTCCCAAGTTTTTCATCGTCTAGTCTAGTCTCCCATCTCAAGCAGTCATCAACGCCTGGTCATTTCGTTCAGAATGTCAGTTTTTTGTTTAGAGTCCCAATGTTAAATAGCTTCTACCTTCCACAAAGCTACTATTAAAATTGATCACTACCTTGTCTATTACATCTGCTGGTCTAATTTACTTGTTTAGGGCATCAATATGGTCCAATGCACATATCTTATTTTTCTTAGTATAAATTACAAAATGAACACAGCTACCATTTTCAGATGATAAAGCTAAGTATTTTTATGTATAATTAATGGTTATAGGTTTCAATTTTGATTCTGATGTAATTTTATATTTGTTCGCATGTGTCTTTCACTCATATTTTTCCAGATTGAAGCAATGGAGAGCAGGGGCATTGAACCTTACAATGATACACTTGCTGCTCTCTCCGTTGCTAATATCAAAAAACTACATTTGGATCTGGCTGAGGACTTTTTGGAAAGAATTTCAGAGATACAACAAAAGCATATACGTGCTTTTAACGCTTTGCTTGTTGGATGTCAGATTAAGGTAATGCTTTAACTCCACAATTTTTTATGATGGATTTCTGTCCCTTCTGCTGTGTAATCTGTCACATAACATGTTTTATTTCAGTGTCTTCAATGCTTGTTACTCTGTTTCATGTCTAAAAACATACACCCTCTGTCCCAATATATTTGGCATTGTAGATGTGGGCACGGGAATTAAGGAGAGGTGGAAAAAGTGGGTGCACAGAAAACATGAAGGAGAGAGATAGAGATAGAGATGTATTGGGATGAGAGAAAGGTGTATCGGGAAGTGAGAATGCCAATTATTTTGGGAAAACTAGAGAAGGCTAGAATGCCAATTATTCTGAGACGGAGGGAGTATTTATAACGCCACATGACTGCTAAAAGCCATGCTGAAGTTTCTTTAATTATTAAGAAGATGACCTAATTGTTGAATTACTTTTGCAGAATGAACCAGAAAGAGCTGTACGCATATTAGCTAAAATGAAACGTGTGAACATGAAGCCAAATCGCAAGACTTATGAGCTTTTGTTTTGTCTGTTTGGCAACGTCAATGATCCTTATGAAGAAGGAAATGTGCTCTCACATGTTGACGTTTCCAAAAGGATAAACATAATTGAGTCAGACATGCTAAGTAATGAAATACGACACAGCTTTGTCTCTATGAAGAACTTGGTAAGCCTGATATCCGTCTTTTGTATAGATCTTCCATATTGTTAAGGGTATAGTGTCCTATTAGGAGTCTATAGTACTAGAGTCATTTCCTATTTCATATTGTACTCTTGTCCTCTAGGACTCTCTCATGTACCTTTATATATAGCCCCTTTGGGGCTACATTATAATACAAGTGCTATTCATAACATGGTATTAGAGCTAGGTTAGAGATTTTTTTTCTCTAGCCACCGATCCCTCTGCGCGTCGCACTTCCGCGCAAGAATCTTCCGCTGCAACTCGCCCCCGGGAGGAGCGATCTCAACTCCCGGGGGCGACATCTTCCTTCGGTCCGTATTGGATCGGAGAACGTCGGTGGCATGCGTTGTGCCGCCACCGTCGTCTTTGTCCTGACGCATTCGCGTTGCGCTACTTCCCTGGCGCCGGGGCAGCAGCTCCGGATTCGAGCAGTCGAGGTGCATCTTCCGCCGATCTTCTTCAGCTGGTCGTCGTCACCGCTGGATTTCAAGTCGTGCCGCCGGGATTTGAGGTCGCGCTGTCCTATTCATTGTCGGGCGTCACTGCCTCCGTCGGGGTTGCCGTCCTTTCCGCCGGGATGGATCGTCGTGCTGCCGTCGGGATCGATTTGATTTCTGTCGAGTCTTCTTTCTCTGGCGGCTCGATCTGTTTTCGGTCTCGGCTCGAGGCTCCAGCTTTGCTCCGGCTCTGGCTTAAGCAAGGCTTGGCTCTACAACTCTGTTCAACATGGCTCGGCTCTTTGTGGTTGGCTGGCTCGTCCCCGTCGGCTCCTCTTCACGGTCTTGTTCTGCCATGTGCTGCTTTCTTCCTGACGTGAGCTGTGCACGTGATATGGGCTTACTATCTGGGCCGAGGTGATGCTTTGTCTTTTGGCTTTGATGACGATGATGCTTCTCCTGCTTGGCTTTTTTGCTTAGTTTAGCTTTTGTGCTATCTAATGCTCCTCAATGGCGTTTGCATGCTGCCGATGCTGCTCGCTTTCTTTGAGTTTGGCTATAGTGTCTTATTTCCGCTGCGTCCATCCAAGTCTTTGCTCTTTGTGTTCGTCCGTGGAGTCGACAAATACTTCGTTGGTCGGTCTCTCTTTTGGTTAGCCAAATTTTGTTGTTTGGTTAACCCATTAGTGCCGTTTCTCTGTGTCATACAGCCATCTAGGTCTTTTATAGCTTTTCTTGTCGACTTTGTTTGTCGGCTTGGCTCGTTTTGCCTAGGGCATTCTTCTGATGTCACCATGACGGCTCTACATATGTGCTTCGTTGCACTTCTTCGACTGGCTTCAACGAATTCACAAGACTTCAATCCACGATGACTTTGAAGAGTTAGGATTTTGGATGTAATAAGTTAGTATTTAGTGCTCTTTCAAATGCAATGCTATTGTATCCGCCTTGCATTTGAGGGGGGGTGTTAAGGGTATAGTGTCCTATTAGGAGTCTATAGTACTAGAGTCATTTTCCTATTTCATATTGTACTCTTGTCCTCCTATGACTCTCTCATGTACCTTTATATATAGCCCCTTTGGGGCTACATTATAATACAAGTGCTATTCATAACACATAATTTGGTAATCAGAAACAATGGTTTCATTTATCTGAACCAGGCATATCAGTGCTGTTTTGTCATTTTTTTTTTTGTGGAACGTTTTGTCAATTCTAGGTTTGCTTGTTATGTCACTTGTCAGTATGATCTTCCAGTAGGTTTGAAATATCGTCATACATCCATAAAACTAGGTTTGCTTGTCATTGTCGGTATGATCTTTAGTGCTTCTCGCTGATTAATACTTTAAACTCCTAATTTGTTTTTATTTACTGTATTTCAGATACGAGCTTTTGGAGCTGAGGGGATGATAGAAGAAATGTTGAGGTACTTGAATGTAGCTGAGAATGTTTTATGGAACATGTATCCGTATCAGAAGAGTGATCTCTACTGCATTGTGTTGCATGCTCTGGTTAACGCCAAGGAAGTATGTACCAACCCCGTCACATTCGTTCTGCTATCATGCAATCACCCCTTAATGCATTTATGCATTCGCTTTTGGTTTTGGCAAAAGTTAACATCAAAATACTCTGAATAATTGACATGCATGTAGTTTATTGAGTTACTTATAAACTCCAATGCTCTTTCTTCTAACATATTAAGTTCGTGTTGATATTGTAAATGATGCCACGTTGCCATTGGCTGCGCCAATTTTCCATTTTCAAAGTGTCTCATGTTGATTTGGTGCCAAACTGAAAGTTGATTGCATGATTACACTTAGCTAATATTGCAGCTAACATGTTACCAAATCTCTTTTTTTTTCCTGGTTTGAAGACTCACAAAGCAATCAGGACCTTCAAAATCATGAGATCATGCGGCCTTCCATCTAACGTGGCAGTATATAATACCATGATAGAATGCTGCAAATTGTTGCCATGTCTCAAATCATCTTACGCTTTGATTTCTTTGATGCTCCGAGATGGCTTCTGCCCAACGGTGGTGACTTTTACATCTCTTCTAAAGGTAAGTCTGGCTAAGATGTAGGGAAATTATGCATCTCTCTTGGAACTTCTTCATTTTAATCTTTTCTCTTTCGTTTACATGATAGGTTTTCTTAGCAAAAGAAGATTTCTTGGGAGCACTGGATCTGCTAGATATGTGCAAGCTTGAAGGAATTCAGCCTGACGTAGAGCTTTTCAATACAATACTCTCACATGCTTACTATAGAGTATGTTTGTTACAAATTGGATCTGTTCTTCTTTCCCAACTAAAATGATGCTGAAGTTAAACATAATTTTTCTCATTCTTAACAGGGTCAAATTCATGTTATTGAATATGTCGTGGAGTGCATGCATCGAGCGGAAATTCAACCTGACCCGACCACTCTTTGGTGCGCATTTTGTGCTTACACGGAGCAAGAGTTGTACAACACTGCTATTGAGGCATTGCAAGTCCTTAGCCTGAGAATGATATCTAAGGATGTCAGCATTCTTAGTGAAAAAGGAATTGTTTTGGAAGATCTAATCTTCAGTGAAGAGCCAGACGCTGAACTGAGAATCGTAAGATCATTTGAAGCAGGTAAAGAATATCTTGCGACAGGTTTATTGAATCTGAAATGGTGTGCCACAATGGGTGCCACCATATCTTGGTCACCTGAGGAGAGTCTTTGGGCAAGGCGGTTGGCATCCTCTTATGATGCTAACAAGAGACCATATATATATCGTGAAGTCTGTGCGTGAAGCATGCGTCTGTTTTCAATTCAAGGGACGTCTGATGGCCTGTTGCACAGTTTTAAGATGCTTCAAGGTCAACTATTTTGTGGTGCAGTTTTCCGCATTACGGGATGCTCATTGCTATTCACCCCTGCAGCCCTGCTTGTACCGGAGATCAGCATGAAAATCCATGTGAACAGTTTTGATGGTGACAATGATCGAATAACATAACAGTGACAGAAGAATAAGAGGTTTTGCAGCTTACAATAGCTGGAAGCTGACAGCTGTGTTGTTGTACCTCAAAACACTTTGTGCTTGTCATTTTGGAGGACTAACTTTGGCTTAGCCTGCAAGAGGGGTTGGAGGAGGGCTGGACAAACATCAGGTACTATTTATCTAGCAATTTTCGTGCTGTCAGCAGTGTTGTACATCACCAGTAGTTTTCTCGGAGAGCCATTTTGTTCGCTTTCCTAGGCTGATCGACTAACTAAAAAGGAACATTTCACCGCTCCATGTATGTTATGGGTAGTATAATCCCAGCCTTTTCATTTGCACTAGTTTTCTTTGAATCAAGGGCAACCATGCACCATTTCTTCGTTACCTCTTGGATTGAATATTTTTATCCTGCATAGGATGTGGATAAAGATATCTATCCTTAATTGGTGCCTTCGATTATCCTGGAGCAGGTTGGATAGACCGAATTCTTCGTCTCACAACTCGGTCTTGTACTCTTCGGTCCGCTTATTAGAATTTCGAGACCAATATGTCATGCTTGAATCTTGTTAAGAATACTAATGATTTGTGGGCTTTACACCTCCCAGCTCCTGAAGAGTCACCTCCCCTCTCTATATATAACATGTATTCACTATTGATCTAAGAATGAGAAGAGACCCGAAGCTCCACCTACACACTGTGTTCATGTCTTTTTTGGGAAATTGAGAAAGGGAACGGGTTCTTACATCCTCTCTCACGCCTTTTTTCTTGGGATTGGGATTGGGAAGCGGATCGGGTGATCCGTGATGAATATTATTCTTAACACGTTATCAGCACCTTTGCTCTCCAACCGGGTATGTTGGTTTTTTGTTTGTTTATATGAGATCAATATTGATATGTTCCATGCTAATGGATTGATTTTTTGTGTTCTTGATCTGAAATCACACAACGCCTTCGCAGAGTCGCCTGCTGCAAGCGAACTCGCTTGCCGCTAGCCACGACGCGCGATGATCAGGCAGTTTTGCCCCCTCCCTCGATCAATCTGGAAGCAACAGTTCAAACGTGATGCTGGATGACGGGAATGTACTTTCACGCATCGACAAGACAAGAGCACCTGGCTATCACACACCAGTATACATGGCCGCGTGCATGTATACACATGAAGGCAAAGACCGCTGCTCTACGCATGAGGAGATGCCACGATCTCGATCGTCTTCTCGCCTTCCTCGTCACAACATCACGCAGGCAGGTCATTGGCCTTGCCTATATGCCCTACGCGGCACGAATTCATGCACAACAGAGTATAGTGCACGGTATGTCGTTGATCTTCCAGTCAATCTCCATTCTTTAAGCCTTAATCCCGTAGATTAATTGCTGATGAATGGTAATCTAGTATTGCTAGATCGATTGCCCTAGAACCATGCATTCTTTGAGTGTTCTACCTAGTTTTTATTGTCGCTCATATTCAGATTGCACGAAGCAAGTCCTAGCTGCTCGCTATAACACTAGTCGCTGGCCAATGTCGCTCGGAGCCGATGCCATCTGGCGATTTGCCTTGTGTTACTTTTAATCTTGCTTAGAGCTTGCATGTTTATGAGCTAAGTGAACATTCTTGTAAATTACGGAGTACTAGTTTGTTGGCTGCATTGTACTATTTTCTGGCCTAGAAGCGCTGACCGTAACGTGCATTGACATGAGCGCAATAGCTATGCATACTATACAGGCATGGCATTAAACGGTTTTCTTTTTCCAATGGGATGCAATCAGTCACAATCAATTCTCATATCAGCGCAACAGTCACGCATCCATGGCATGCGGCATGCAGACACGGGATGTAATCAGTCACAATTAATTCCCAAACTTAGAGGCCATTAATCCTGATTATGATCAATGCGCCTGCTGGTGCCGTTGCTTGGCTCTTCTCTGCTGTGCCTGCTGCACCGATCCGTGCTATGTCATGCAGCTCGCCTGAAGCAGCTGATGCGCCCTTTGCCGTCGTCCCCATGGCCATCCTAGCCGTACCGCCAGCTGCATTGCCTACAACTCCAAGCGTCTTTGCCCGGAAGCTGCATGCGCTTGCTATCACCCGCGGATACGCACCTGACATCAATTTACGCGCTCACCATCGTGATTTGCCATGTACCACTGCCCAAAGCTTGCCCGGCGCAGCTTGCTCACCGTTGACATGCAAAACCCGTGAATCCCACTACACCACAGAAATTGTCGGCGCAATTGCCGTCAATCTTTCAATGTTTACCTGTGCACTCGTCGTTGCCCGACGATCATTGCCTATGCCATTGGCACACTGCTGATGCGGGACACTGTGGCCTCCCGAGCACGCGCGCCTGAAGTTGCTAAGTGCCCCGTCGGCCAGAGGCATCATGTCACAGCTATGTGGTACATATTAGATTATTCTGCATGCTGGTAATTTTTTGAAAATAAAACCCTGTAGTGTTTCTTATATTGATACATGCAAATGTTGTCATTTACGACTTGCACTTTCAACTTTTAAGTTGATGGCTCTCACACAATTTGTGTTGGTGATTGCCTCAGCCCCTGCAGTATTTGCCCTTATTTTGCAACAATTATGGTAACCAGGCTGAAATTTGTCGTATGTGGTTGTTAAACAGTTTAAACCTGTTGGTGGTGGTTTCTGCATAAAGGTTCCTGAAGCACCTCATAGTACCTTTTTTTAGGGTTATTTTATGCTTTAACACAGTCTTTTAGCATAATTGCTTAAATCCAATGCATAATAATCTAGAGCCGAATTTCTAGATACAAATATGCTTTCACTTTGTGATAATTTATTTTGGGCCCACATGAAAAGTTCTATATCTTGGGTTCATTTGTTTCCTTGCATCACTTGTGCAGATATTTTTTTTTTACAAGTTACATAATCCCGAAGTATTACCAGAAGACCTTTATATGCTGGGAAACATATGGGAAATCAAAGAAATATCTATGCATTTGAATAAGATCAATTTTTGCTCTCTACTCTTTCCTTCATGCCTCGATTTATTTACCTGAAGTAAATTTGATGTTAAGTGCGCCAAACCTTTGGCCCATTAGAAACTGATTTTGGATTCATTATTCATGTGACAAATGCACTCGAAATCTTATCTAGGCATGACTAGTACAAGACCCGAAGTCGATGTAATCTGTCCTCTGCTGCTGTAAAAGCATGACTCATCATTCATATATGGTTTTTTTCAACATAGTTCCTGGTATTGAAAATTACTCTTTTCCTAGTGCCAACATGAAGTTGCAATAATTTTACTGAGATACTATTCTGAGATATTGTGCCATGACTAGTGTGCAAATGCGAAAGCATCCTGAAGAATCGCACTACTTGTCCATCATGGACTATTGAATTACTAAGAACAGTAACATGTTGCAACAAATATTATGTTAGTTACCCAATTTCTATATGGTATGAGTAATTGGGATAACCTCGGGCAATTATTGAAGAGCTGGACCAATATGCATAACAAATCCCTGTTTGGAGCTGATGGCTATTTGAGCCGCACCACTAACTATCATGTGCATATATATGGAGCCTGCTCAACACACGATATTGCATAGTGTTGTCAATTGTCTACTAAGACATCAGACCTTGAAGGTCTATATGCACGATATTTCGATACGGTTATTGCTGGCTGCAACGGTGGGTAACTACCCACCCCCAACGGCGTCTGCCTTCCGTCAAACAGAGGACCTGGATTACACTGTTATTCGTACTCAACTGACAGAGTAGCATGTCAGTGCTCCCCCTCTCTCACCCTCTCCGATGGGTGAGCAAAAGAGCGTGGGAACCACACCCACCAGCCACAATCACGAGCGTGCAGCGTGCTCTCTCTCTCTCTCCCTCGCAAACAAAGAGGCAGAGCTCCTTGTCTGTCACGCCGTGTCCTCAGTCCTCACAGGCAGAGCTCGCCGTGGTCGGCAAGACGGCAACCATGGCGATGATGCTCTGCCCGCCATGGCGGGAGCTAGCGGGCCCGCGCGCCGCACATCAGCCTCTCTCTCTCTCCCCCCGGGCAACCGCGCCCGCCATTCGTTACCGCGTCCCAGGATATGTTTTTTTTTAACCTTCTTTGCTGACATTCGTTGGAAGATAGAGACGCACGCAGCACGCTCGCGTTGGGAGCATGGAGTAGATGACAATCCAGGCCCATTTTCTTCATAGTTGACGGGGAGTTTGTCGCTATAATATTCATCAATTGGAGTTCGCTTTTTCGACAAGTGATCCCAAAGATGGTTAAATAGTTGCGGCCTTTAATGCTATTACTCATGTACTAAAGGTTTTTTTTCTGGTTTCTTAGAACTTTGTATGAAAAAAGGGTATGTGGTTACTGTAGAGGCCGGAATGTAATCATTCCATTACCTAAAAAATTAAATAAATACGAACATAACAAGGTACACTGGGTTACAATCTGGAATAAAAGTAGGAGTTCACAGGACTAAACTGGTGCTGCTAATCGAAGAGAATACAGTGAATAAAAAATTACAGAATGCAAAAGAGGCTGACGGCTGGAATGCAAAATAGGCTGACGGCTGGAATACGTAGGTCCAGCTATTTTTGTAGGTCCGACTGTCTTCAGTCTTGCCCTCTAGATTAGATAGCTAATCAGGTTGCTCTGTAGTGATCCTCGTCCACGGTTGTGTATATCTCCTCCATCGTTGCAAGATCCAACAGTATCGCCCTGTACAGGCCATCACATCATAAGAATCCCATGGGGTATGCTTTCTAGAAACTGAGGAAGTTGGGTTCTGACCTCATGGCACTGGTTGCAGCGGCCAACCTCTCTGTTATCATGTTGATGTGGACTCCTTCCATTCGTCCAGACCTATTGACAGTTAAGTACGTTAGCGTATTATTGGGGAAAAAAACACATGCTATGTACCGTAAAACCTTACTTGTTAGTTTCCTCTCTGATTATCTGCATCACTGCGTTTGACAGTGGAGTGCCAATTGTTTTTCCCTGAATGTAAAATGCATGGTCAGATAGTGCTATTGCTTTTGCGAGGAGGGGAGGAAACAGCTGGTTACTGACAGGGTTGACGAACTGGGAGTCTTGCTGGCTGACTGGCTCGTTGGCCGTCGCAACCGCTTGTTCCTGCTAAGCTTGCCATCGGTTTCGATCAGAGAGCTTACATCAGCCACGGGTGGGAGGTCATGGTTCAGAGGCACTCCCTTAAAGAAGGTTCAAAGTGTATCTTAAAGTTTGACAAGTTCGCCAACGTCATCACAGTTGTGCTTTACGTTCTTTAGGAACGTAATCTCTCTATGTGGCTGATTCTCGTTCACCATTGTGAGACCAGTAGTGTCTTAAGCATCAGTTTGAGAGCACCCTCTTCTGTCCAATCGCCTATATGGCTATGTATCTTAAATTTATATTTATTAATAGTGTCCTCAGTGTGTCCAATCGCCTATATGACTATGTATCTTAAATTCATCTTTATTAGGAGTGTCCTCAGTGTGTCCAATCGAAGCGCTAGGTGGTGGCGCAGCGCCGGCGAGCGATGATCCAGCCACCGGTCAGATTCAGCCACCGGTGATGCCGACAGCGCCGGAGCCGGCGAAGGAGAAGGAAGACGCCAGCAAGAAGGCAACATGCAGCGTGCAGCGCGTCAACGACAACACAACAGTGATGCCCGTCACAATCAAGCAGATCAAGGAAGCGGCTGCGAACAAGACGGCCGGAAAGCTGGTGATCAACAATACTTTTATATCAACGGTATTTTCCAAACAACTGCTCACAAATTTACAGATACTTCACGTATAGTGACTTGTGGCCCATTCTGTTTGAAAGATTCGCGTGGTTCTAGACTAGAGACTCGTGCCATCGTACAAGATGAACAGATGGTTCCAAACCCGATGCGCGCATAAGCGTGATGCCCTTGTGGTTTGCGGCCACCGTGCCTCATCTATGAGCTGAGCCAAAAGCTGTTTTGGTGCACGCCACGTCCTTTTCTTGCGAGCATCAAATGCATTAGGAGGTACTTCAGGGCGCGTTCGTTGTACCCCTCTAAACTTTAGCTCTAAAGAGAATCTTATTATTTAATAGTATTAAATAAAGTTTAATGACAAAACCCTTTTACAGATGGGTACATCTTTACGAGACGAATCTAATGAGCCTAATTAATCTATGTTGCTACAGTGATGGTACAGTAAATATCGTCTAATCATGCCTTAACTACCCTCATTAAATTCGTCTCGCGATTTAGAGGGGGTTCTGCAGTTAGTTTTATAATTAAACTTTATTTAAGATAAAATTCTTTTTGTTTAAACCCCTCTAAATTTTAGACTCTAAAACGCCGAACACCCCCTCACACACTGCTGCAGGATATGGTGATCCAAAGGGTCTGCACGGCCAGCTTGCACCGAAGCCAACAAGCAAAAAAAGTACCATCTGCTGCATCAAATTCCTGTCGCGGAAGCAAGGAAATTGACCTGCCGAGGCAAAAGCTGGTTCATCTCCCGCCGCTCCGACAGACTCCCGGACTAGTTGGATTGTTGTAGATCCCTTGGGCAATGTGTGGTGCCACGGGACTCGACCTTTGTACGGCAATCCAAATATGCAATGCACGTCTTCATTGGTGCACGCCTCGCCTCAGCGCGGTCAGGAGTCAGGGTGCATTATTTTTTTCGATGAAGAGAAAAAGGGCCCACACAGTACAGCAGCCAGCGTAATAGGTTTAAATATCACCTGCCTAGGATATACGGACGGCACAGGCCTTTCACTTCACTAGTTTTTTCTTTCTGAATGGTGGGCACAAAAGAAAACAATCAGGCCATGAGTTCACCTAGTTCATGCTGCTCATCCACAAACAAGCCGCGTAAGGTAGCTAGGATGCAAAACGCACACATATTTAATGGCCGGACTAATAGCGTCCCTCAATCCGACTCATACTTTCTGCACATTTTTTTCACCAGGGAAAGGATGAATCAAACCCATGCCGCATAGAGCAGATCGATGGATGCATCACCAAGCTGAAGAATGCACTGGAGTCTCAGGTAATTTCTTTGTCAACCATTACTGATTTTGTAGCCGAGAAAATGCGTCATAGCTTGAGTTCGCTTTCCTCAACCGCCCCGTAACCATAGCTCTACCATTTCGCAGGAATTTGAAGGCCAAAAAGGGGCTGATTCGAGCGAAGTTTTGAAGATCATGAACACCTGCGAGAAAGGCATCTCAACAATGAAGCGCAAGTTTTCCGAGCTGGACAAGAACTTCAGGGTGGCGCTACGAGCTCTGAACGAAGAGGTGCGACGAGCTTGGACGCGAGCGGTGGTGGAGTGCGGCGACCATGCCCGCCGCGCGCTGGCGACGTCGACATCCAACAACACCATCACCGATAGCTTGGCGGCCCTGCTCGGCACCACCACCAGCAGCAGGGGAGGGCTGGGTCAGATCCATGAATCGAATCTGGCAGAGCAGGACTGACCTTGTGGCAGCCGGCCTCTTCCTGCTTCCACCAACGGCCGCCGGTGTTGGTGCCGAGCGCCCTGGTGCGGCACAGCGGAGTAGCCTTGTGGCTTGTGGCGGCATCCCGGCGGTCTATTGGGATTATTTTCCTGTTGTTAGCTTGGATTGCAGGTAGAGCTAGCGTCTGATATTGATTGGGTGCCATTGTGGTTCCTTATATGTTCCATGGAAAGCTAGCCTCTGTTGTTAGCTTCCCTGTTAGTTCACACATTCGTGTAATAAAACCAGTACTAATCTGGTTCGCATGCTGTGTTTGTTCATCCATATCTGTGGTCGTTAACTACACTTGCAAATGCATTTGTCAATAAGGAAATGTTGTAAATAAAGCGGGACAGGTTTGCTTGAAGGAACAAACCACTTAGCAAATAGGCGGATAAATTCCACATGATATAAAGTTGTTGTGGAATTAAAGGTACAAACCACTAACATACTGAAACTAGTGCGAACGAAGTCCTAACGATTTGAAGTTCTTGCGGAATTAAAGGTACAAACGGAATTAAACAATATAGTCTGGCTAATTTTAGATGCATACATGCTGCATAAGAAAGGCAATGACCAAAAGCATCAGCTAGATAGGATGCGGTGTCATGTCTGGGTTGGTTATGCAGACAGAAGTTCAGTTGTGGCATTTAGGGTTGCGGCATCTCTTCAGGGAGCCTCGCTTTGTTGTACTTGATCTTCATCAGTTTGAATGCAAGGTCCATCCGTGTCTGGTGCCCAGAAAGCTGGAAATGAAATACACTAACGGTTACACATGATGCAATCTTCGATTTGAGCAGAATCGAAACCCATGATGC
The DNA here is from genome assembly GCA_007726485.1 of Eragrostis curvula. Lineage (NCBI taxonomy): Eukaryota > Viridiplantae > Streptophyta > Magnoliopsida > Poales > Poaceae > Eragrostis > Eragrostis curvula. The sequence goes on along the minus strand of CM017441.1, from coordinate 21,210,243 downwards.
AATCTTCAATTTGAGAAGAATCGAAAGATTCAAATATACCTGATCCATGTAGATGGTGCTGATGTCTATGTCCCCCGGTTCGTTCATCACTTCATCCATCCAGCGCATGCAATTGATTGTCCAGATACCACTGTCAAAGCTAGAACAACAGTAGATGCAAAATTTAAAAACTGACACCAAGCGACTCATTAGGAGATGTGTAACGATGCATAGTTGTGGTCAGTACCTGTTGCACTTCTGCTCATCAAGAACTTGTATCCTTATTTGCCACTTAGCTCGAAGTAACGCTTTTATCTTTGTCTGTGGCCATGCACCTCAGTGCTTCCCTCAGCATGACACAAGTCACTTTGCGGTCGATGTCGGTAATTCTGGCAGCGACGACCTCAGGAGCATCAGCGGCGGCCGTCGGCTCAATCAGTGAGTTTCGAAACAGCGGTGGCATAGAAACGACCTGTTCCCGTTGGATCCTGCTGGCGCCGCCTGCTGCTGCCCCCGCAACCACGCCTGATGGGACCATCTCTCCAACGAAAGAAACCACAGTCACACTGCAAAGCAAAAAAAATGAATCAAAGCCGTTGCAAAAGAACACAACAATCAACAAGAAATAGGATTCCATGAAACTCACGTTGGGGCAGATGCAGCCAAGGAAAATCCTGTCAGGGTTCCTAGGCATGTTAGAACGCCAGATGCCGGCGAAAACACGACAGTGGCATCTGACATCCGAAACTCCAAGGAAATTTTTGCTCTGGAACGAGGAGGAAGAAGAAGACATGCTGCCAAGCACAAAGAACACCCAGGCGCATGTCACAAAGGCAAGTTATATAGCAGTATATGAGACCGTTGAGAGGCAGCAGTAGATGAGACCGTTGCGAGGTAGGAGCGAAAAGTCATATGCAAGTACAGGACACGTTTCGACCAGCATGTGGTCTGGCAGTACGAGCACACGTCTTGCTGGGACCCAAGGCAACACAAACACGAAGAGCACAAAATGACACAGTGGGAATGACAGGACATCCGAAATTAATTTCATAAAATGCAACATTACAATACGATGAATTAAATTAAGTTGATAAAATGCAAACAAGACACAACCATGACTAAAATAACGAGCATACTGCCGTGAAACAATCCACTAAGATGAAGTAGCGAGCCGTCTCCATTACTCCTTCCTTGTCGAGGAGTAAGTCGATTTACGACCGCACGTTGTGCGGTAGTGTCCCTTCTCGCCACAAGCATGACAAATCCTGGAGGAGGAGCTAGCAGGCATTGTAACAGTGTTGCTAGGGCATTTTGAGGCAAAGTGATCGTCGAGGCCACAAATCCTGCACTTAGCTGCAGCGGACACTTTTGTAGAAACAACTTCCTTTGCTGCACGTATCCTTGCCGACCTCTTACAGGAACTAGGCTGGGACGGGGTACTTCCAGCATCAGAATTCTTGCCTTTGCGACGAACAGCACAAGGACTAGGCTTGTCCTTGTCTCAGCGCGGTTGAAGTGGTTCGGATCAGAGTAGTACACTAGCTGTGAGTCAAGAACAAGCAAGATCTTCATCTCCAGGTCAATGACGTAGCAAGCCCATCCACCATTGAGGGCGCGATGTAGGCGAACAGGGACCATGAGCTGCGAAACAGGGGAAACAGAACTGTCAGTTTTGCAACATGTCTGGTAAATCATAGGAAGGCAATCACCAAAAAAATATTTTTGTAACTTACGTATCTGCAAGTCTTTAGTTTGTACAATCCTGGTCCGTTCTTGAACTGCTGCTGTGAGATTTCATCATCTGGCCGTCCATTTGAGATGTAGCCCTGTTTCATGTGGAGTGCAAATTAGTTAACTAACTGTTGTGCATTTAGTATTGAGATGCAGTGTTTCACAAAAAAAAAAAAGAATGTCTTACCACCCATTCTGGAGGAACGTAGTGCTTAATTGGCACAGCCATGCCGCAATGCCTCATTATGCTGTCAAACTCGTGCAGTAGGCGTACTATTGCTGTCATTATTGTAGCATCAATCTCCTTCGGCTTCAGAAGCACATTCTTGAACTCATACCCAGATACACGAATAACTTGCTTGTTAGTTGGAATAGTCAGCCAGTCCCTGCAAAACGAAGATTAGTGGAAAGGCGAAAACAAGTAGATATTCCTCGAGAACACATTGCTCTGCATATCAGTTCATGAGTTCATTACCTTGAAAGATCTTTGTGCGTAGATCGCTTTTCAACCCACAATGCAGCCTGGTGGCAGAATGTCAGCACTTGATCCGGGAGCATTGCCTTGTACTTCGTGTGTGTTCTTGTGTCCTTCATCATCTTGATGATTTCAACTGGGTGGAGCAAGCACCTTGGGTCCGCTGGTGGTTCCAGCGTCAGGATGCAGCCGGAGGTGGTGCCTGATGCTGCAGCCAGCCCAAACAACGTAGATGCTGAAGCTAGGTTCAAAGCTGCTTGCGCTGGCTGCATCGGTTGAGCCATGTTGAGTGGCGTCACCAATTTGGCCGGTTCCTCGAATCTGCAAAACATCCAGCTTAAATTCCTTCATGTCCATTTACAGGACGCATCATCTGTGGCAGAGAAAAATAAAGCTCCAGTTCCTAACCTCGACTCGATTATCGCTTCCTTCCCCTTACTCTGAAATGTAAGAGGCATGCTGGGTCTGATTTCTTCATTTCCTGACTCGATTGCCACTGCCTTTCCACCTGTTTGGCGGCCTACCAGTTCCACAAGCTCCCTGAAGTTCTTGTCCAGCTCGGAAAACTTGCGCTTCATTGTTGAGATGCCTTTCTCGCAGGTGTTCATGATCTTCAAAACTGAAACAGATAACTGGGATATATAGCAAGTAGAACATTCATAGCTAACAATAAATAAACATGCTGAAAGTTCAACATCACGCACGGCTGGCTCCGGGAACATGCTCCCGTGCCCCCCAGACACACACACCAACGAAAGAAACAGTGCTAAAGTGATACATAACGTGAACACAGCAGACAACAAATAACCTGACAACTACATTCTACTGGAAGATCCAAGCGGGGGGCGAGTACGTTGACGGTGGCAGGTTGCCAAACAGGCGCCTGACACGGTCGGGCTTCTGTATCCACTGCCCGTTCCCGGAGCATGAATACTGTCTCTCATCTTCGGCCGCACGAAGCATGGGCAGATCATGATACGATCGGTCATCGATGAAGTAGACACCGGCCGTGCGACCAGGGAAATCTTGGCCTTCATAAGCTACTGAGCATCCCTTTGAGATGAAGAACAGCCTGCCATCAAGCGAATCGACAGGTTCCCATTTGTAGAGCATGGGATTGTCGTCGCCGTCGGGAGTGTCTGTGAACCTGAACAATCTTATTGCAGCTGTTAGATCCGACCCTAGACGAGTAAGCCTAAGCAGTAGTAGGAGCTCTCCACGACTAACGCAAAGATAAAGCCCTCTAGTCTGCAACCCTGCCTCGAAAAAACCAGGATTCAGGTGGAACATGTCCGCCTGAATATCCAGATTCTCAACAGGAGAGTCCTCCTCGAATATTGGAGTGCAAACCAATACACACCAGATAGGAGTCACGAAGTAGAACGAACCGTTGAAGAAGGCAACGTCCTCAACCTCTGCAATGGCTTGGACATGAGCAACAGAATGCCCAAGCCTACAGAAATTGAGCATCGTTGCCCCTGCCATTAGATCTGGTGGCGTGCACCGCGTCACGAAAGCAACGACGCATTTGGCGCCTTGCTCAGGTGGCGCGGACAGGGCCGCGGAACGCACCACCATTGGCAACCGCCAACGCCGCGTCTCCACGCTCCAGACGTCCGGCAAACTAATTCTTGCCCTGGTGTTCAGGTTAACAAGACTGTTGCCGGAAATCGAGCCGGTGGCGACGAGCATCCAGCCGCCAGGAGATGGCGGCGCATGCCACTGGTGTTAGGTCAGTGCTTCGTTGTGCTTGGTGCTTGGCTTTTTCCTTCTATATTTTGGTCTAGCGTCTCATACCCACTTGCATTTATCCAGGCTTCCTGCTGCTTGGAACTACGGTGCTGTGGAGCGCGCCTTGCGCGAGGCAAACAACAGGGGTGACGGTTCCATCTTTGAGCCTGTTGTTGGGGCCGTTTTCGATTCCCCGCAGGAGGGTTATGAGTTCTACAATATGTTTCCTGGGAAGTTGGCTTCGGCATCCGCTACGGTCGCAGCGGAACGAGCTGGGGCGGCCGGCGAACAAGGCAGGACATTGTATGCGCGTGCGAGGTGAGTACCCTTCCTAATTTTTACTTGTTATTTGTACTGGTTGTGTCTGAGTGTAATATTTTTTTTGTTTTTCATTGCAGGGGCGTGATGCATCGACGGAGGCCCGTTCGGTCAGATCCGGCTGCCGTGCCATGATCCGTCTTCTACGAAAGGATGATGACTCGTGGTACATCAGTCGACACGTTCGAGAGCACAATCACCCCATGTCCGACAGTTGCGGCGAGCGTAAGCAGTGGAATTCTCATAGTAGAATAGATCAAATGACTAGGGATCTAGTTCGGAACCTTAGATCGAACAACGTACAAATTTCTAGGGTTTGTTCAATCCTTGGTAGCCTACACAGTGGGAATCAATATGTTCCTTTTAGTCGCCAGTCGATTAGATCACTTTGCGGGCGTTTAGCGCAGGAGTCCATCGAAGGGGATATGGCTAAAACTGTAGAGTTGTTCAGCTCAATGCGGGCCGAAGATCCTAGCATGGTATTGCGTCTGCAGTTAGACGATGAGAAGCGCGTCAAGGCTTTGTTCTGGTGCCACGGTTCTAGCAAGGTCAATTATGCGGTCTTTGGAGATGCTGTCACGTTTGACACCACTTACCGCACAAATCTCTACAACCTACCATTTGGCTTGTTCGTGGGCGCAAACAACCACTTCCAAACGGTGATTTTTGCAGCTGTGCTGCTAACAGAGGAGACAACAGCTGCGTTTGAGTGGGCTTTTAGAACTTTTGTTGAAGCAATGGATGGTGTCGCACCAAAAACAATACTGACAGGTTTGCTAGTGTTACTTTTTTAGTTTGGACTATCTTGGTCTTTATACTTTGACTTTGTTTCTTAACGTTGTTTGTTTCAAACTTGCAGATCAATGCCAGTCAATGAAGGCAGCGATAGCATCAGAACTATAAAGACCACTAGGAATTGCACAAGGACCATTTTTTAAGATGAGGAGCTGGTTCCTGTCGTCTCTCCCGAACTCGCCGTAGCATGCGACAGCCCTCAAGTCTCACTGATTGCTGCGTTCGCTTCCTGGCCGACCATGCGATTCTCTCTCGGCCCTTGCTTCGCCATGGCGGCAGCCGTCGTGACGACATGCTAGCCGAGGTGTCGCCTACGAACAGCCAAGCTCCAGCGCGTGCTATCCGATCACGGACGCCGCGCTCTCCCGCCTCCGCTCCCTCACCTCGCTGCCCAGCTCTTCCACCCCGATCACGTACGGAGCGTACTAGTACATCAGATGTTTTGACAAAAAAAAAAAACCGTAGGCCGTAGCTGTACAGAGGGGTGCAGCTTTATCCTTGGATGAGCCTTGCTTGTCCAAATTACTCTCTGCGCGCCAACAGCAGGCTGACTGCGCCAGGCCATGGCACCGACTCGTCTCTCGTCTGCACATCGACGATTATAGTCGGTCCCGGCCCGCACGAGTTCTCCCCTGCTGCAGGGGCTTGGACGCCCCGTGTTGCCGGCGACGGCTGCCGCTGAGTTGCAGACGAGCTATTGAAGCTCGCGACGCCCCTCCCCGTCGGCAGCCCGCCGCGGTCGGGGAAGCCTCGCCATGGCTCGCGAAGGCCGAGACGTCTCCGTTCTTAAAGCAACATCTCTCCGCCTCCTCCACCATCCCCGACGCCCCGAGGTCGTCCAGCTGCTTGGCTTCTGCGACGCCCGCTCCCGGCTGCCCACCTGCGAGGTCGACGCCGCGCCTTCCTGACCATGAAACAACTAATGACAAACAGGAACCTCGCTATGAAATTGTGCAATTCGTTGAACGGCCCTGAGGAGCGCCAGCTGTTCGTGCTCCGTTGTGCCGAGTCGACGGCGGCGGCCTCACCGGGCTCGTGCTCGTGCTCAGGGAGCTTGAAGGAGAGCAGGGGGTCCACGTGGGAGTACTCGGCCGGACGCGGTCTGTTTCTTGGCCCCGCCGCGGCTCCGCCTCGCGCTTCTCGCCACAGCCGGAGGAGACGCCTGGAAGACACGCACCATTGGAACATGGGGGCACCGAGTGGAAGACAAGCCCGGCAAGCTCGAACCCACCACAAAGCCGCCTCGCCGCTGCAACCCCGCGCGCCACCCCACTCTGCCCGCTGCCGCCTCGTTGCTGCGTTCCCAGCGCTCCGTCCACCCATGGCTGATCAGGAGGGTGGGAGCGGCAGGGAGCAGGCCAGTTGCTGATGCGCGCTCCCACCAACGAGGAAGACGGACGCTTGCGTGCTGGTGGGTCGGGGAGAGGTAGGAGGCCGGGAAGAGCTCGTGCGGGCAGCGTCGACGAGGCTCGGGAGGAGGCGTGCACCATGGTCCATGGTTGTCGGGGAGCATGCACAAGACGAGCTCGGTGCTTTTTATTATTATTATTTTTGAATGGACAAGCTCGGTGCTTCAGGGAGGAAAGAGAACCGGGCTTGAAGCTGCTTAAAGCTGCACGCCCTGCACCGCTACAGAATTTCGGCAGGGAGAGCACCGGCAAGGTCTAACGTCCGTAACGTGTCTCTGCACAGATCTCCAAGCAGATCGGACGATTTATATCGCTGGGTAGCTACCCACCGTTGTAGGAAATCCACACTCTATTTCGATATCATGTACCAATTTAATTGGTAGTTGGGATACATTTGCTCCCTGAAGATTTTGCATTGTCCTATCTAATAGGTGTTGTAGCACAACTTCCATAGGGTGTTAAGTCTAGAAGACTAAAAAAAAATGCACTTTGCAAATTGCAATAATAATTTATTTGCAAACCTATAAATAGTAATCCACTACTAGTTGTGGATCCCAACTTGAAGTTGATAAGATAAAAATGACTCTCCAGTAGAAGAGATCACGCGGATGTCGTGCAAATATATAATCTTGTGTTCATGCTCACTGCATATAATTAAAATAAAACTCCCTCATGTTGAAGTGCGTAGAATTTCCCAATATATATCACCTCTGCGGCATACATTGGTCACCAGTGACATATGGTGGATGGGGATGTTAAGTATGCTATCATTTAAATATCTCGGCATTAGGGGGAGAGAAATGCCCATTTATGGAATGCCTTGATATTTATAATTTGAACGCACAACATCAGGCTGAACCTGTAGTTTAGCTTACACTCCTATACACTAGAAGTGTGGAGTTTGCCAGAACTATCTTATTGAGGAGAAACCAAATTAGGTATTACATGAAGTAAATACAATGCTACTACCTGAAGTAGATGTGGATATACCCGGGATTTAATGTCATATCCACATATGACTTGTTGGCATTAGATCAATCTGCGGGGATGCCTGCGGATGTAAGATAAGTTGGCCTATGTCAAAGCATCTATTTTGAAAGAAATACTCCTTACTGTTGAAGAGAACCCATAAGGTATTGTCCCTCACGAAGAGGAAATCCTAGCAATTAATTGCGCGCATATCATATTGTGCTAGGAATACGGAACGACTATGGATCTTATGATATTGGGAAATGATGAAGATCCATATTAAATATTTAAGTGGGAAAGAATTGTGTCGACACTTGCCTCTGTGAATTGCTAAGTTTCTCTGAAGGAGAACCAGATCTGGAATGAAGTCCTAGGCAGGAGTGCTTGAAGCACTTATATCGGGTCAAACAAAATATGCAATGGAGGCTGAACCAAAAATCACCAAATGAAAGTCGCATGTTTGGACAATTGTGGGTCTACATAACTAATGAGGTGGTGAAAGGTGATGGTTCAACGGTCGTTAAAGAGACCAAAACCCACACGAGATGAGTAAACTATATTTCGTTAAATAAATACATCTGGCAAATTATTTAAATTAGAATATGCAGTTCAAATGATTATGTAAATTCATACAGGGATCCCAGAAGGACTTGTATACTTTTATATTGTAACATGTAAATCTCATACCAATATTGTCTCTCCCTGGAGAAGACATGTGTCTCCTGTAGAGAAGATTATTCCTTGATGGAATTTCCCAGAAGGAGTAAAACATATGTTAAGTCTAAATACACCAAGAGTATGGTCCTAATGGACAATGACCCACTTAAGACCCGACTGTTAATGAGATGATGAGGAATTTAAACACTATGGAAGTGTGCCAAATAGACACATACGACTCGAGTATCATAACTTGCATGCATATACACTCATGATTTTATTTATATGTCATGCGTATTGTGTTTTAAGATTTAATTGGCGGTATCCTCTATCACCCAACAGGTAATAATGGTGTTACTGACAATTATATCCCCAGTTTGCCAGATTGTTAGACAATATGTATGTATATTTTAGTTTGTTGTGGTGCAACCGATAAAAATGATCATTTAATGATCACTAATTAGTCCCCGGAGGACCCTTATTATCGTTGCACTGTTAGAGAATGTTGCAATGATATACAAGCTTGGAGCTTGATGAAGCATGACTAGATGGTGAACTCAATTGCATCTATAATAGCCCCTAAGTTCTCTGAAAGAACAAATCAATTATGTTGCACAATTGTATATATTGTGATGTTTTAATGAAATACAAAAGCATTGCTTCCAACAATGATGTTTTTCAACGTTTCAGAAGAACAAATGGGATAATTGTCTGGAAGACTAAATTTTGTGAGATCTTGTATTTTCACTCATACTATATATCCCATTGCCAATCATTTCTGAAATATATTTGGACAGGTTGGGCCTATGCTTTGTGTTTATCACTTTTAATTAGTAGACTTTAAAAGCCACAAATTATACCTAGAAGGTATTAATAGATTATTGACCGTCCAAGGCTGTCCTGAAGACTCCACCATGAATTTAATAAATCAATATGTGATTATTGTTTTTGTTGCTCCCATATTTTATTAGTGGCTATTCAATTAATAAGTGGTTAATTTATGTTTTCATGCTCATTTTTTTTCCAGTAGAAAATGTTTTGAGCTATATAATGCAAGGTTCATGGGAGCATATTACGAAAAAGTAGCATTTGTTTTGGAGTCTGGATAATGTAGATAATATGATCCAGCAGATCACAATTTGTCCTGAAGACATTAGTTGTACTCCTTTTCCTTTTGATGAGTTTTCCTAAAGTTTCTCACATAAGGTTTTTAACGAGGCAACAACATGCATAGAGCGACAATCATGTACTCTTTCTCTGTATTTTTCCCACTGAGTTTTTCGGAGTTTTAATGAGGCATGAGTTGGTCGCGGTGTAAGCCTAAAGGGGAGTGTTAAGAATACTAATGTGGGCTTTACACCTCCCAGCTCCTGAAGAGTCACCTCCCCTCTCTCTATATATAACATGTATTCAATATTGATGTAAGAATGAGAAAAGAGCCGAAGCTCCACCTACACACTGTGTTCATGTCTTTCTCGAGAAATTGAGAAAGGGAACGGGTTCTTACATCCTCTCTCACGCCTTTTTTCTTGGGATTGGGATTGAGAAGAGTGATCCGTGATGAATATTATTCTTAACAAATCTATCGGCGCACCGCAAGCCGCTCAAGGCCTGAGCTTTTGCCATCTCTGGATCCAGCCGTCAGATTTGCAAAAATACCGGATCCGGCCGTCAGATTTGTAATCGGACGGTAGATGGATGCCGGTTCCGCAAGCAGCCGCACGCGGATCCTCCTCTCCCCCCACGGTCGTCTCGTGCGTCGTCACGGCTCGCAAGCGAAGCGACATCCGACACGGCCCGCTCCTCTCGTCTCTCGAGCGTCCAGGTGGTCGTCGCGCCGCCTCGCTGCCGCGCCGCGTGTCCCCCGCCGCCGCTTCTCGTCCGCCCTTCACCTGTGAGCCCCGTCTCCCGCGCCACGATGAAATAGAACCAGGGCTCGAGCGAGGAGCGCGCAGCGCCCATCCCCACCGCACGCGAGGGCGAGACGGCAGGAGGGAACAGAGAGGGCAATGGCGTTGGGGCTGGCGCTACACGGCGCGCAGGTGGCGCTGGATCTGGCGGTGGCTGGGATGTCGCTGGCGGTGGCGCTCGGCCTCTTCGCCGTCGTCGCCACGGTGCTCTGCTCCGCCGCGTTCATCCACCACTCGAAGCCCACCGCGGCGTCCTAGCAATCGCGACCCCCACTACGACAACCGCTGGGTACATTCCTAATAAGCATACACTGTACACTTGTTTCCTCGATTCATTTCGCGCCACTCAGGCAATGAGGATTGCTTCTGGCTGCGTTTTGGAACCATCATCGTTGGTCAATTTTCCATGTGGAGCTGAACCATGTCCTTGCAGTTATATCTCTCAACTGATCATGCATAAGTGTTAACCATTATCCCCTAGCATTGTGAATATGTTTTGCCCTGCGTTACCTGACTTTAATTATGTAACAATAACACAGAAAAGAAGTCTAATTAATGAGGGATGTGAAACCATCTCATCTGTATCCTGAAATTTAGGTTTTAGCAATTACCAAAAGTCTACCTAAGGATGCAATTTCCAAACAATCTCACAACCTGAACTACTCCCCCACGTTGTCTTGTTCTCCTTTCTTGTGATGGCTATGGCTCCATGTTTCTGGGTGAAATTGACCCTCCTGACTCCATTTACTGAAAACTGTGTGTAAGGAGCTTCACCCGGGCTAATTTCGAGAAAGTTATATGTCTACGCTCTAGTAATTTATTCAGATGAAACCTGGTCGGCAACTTTGCTGTACAAGGATTCCTTTTTGGCTGTAATTCTTTATGTTCAAGATTTCCATAGCAGAGTGATCATGAACTAGCATATATCGTAACATTGGGCATTGTAGACTTGTATGCGCCATAACATGTTGATATCAACTTCCATCTTTCATCAAAACTAACTATTTGATTTATCTCGAGACTAGATGAATCAAGCGTGCCAATTGGTTATCATCCCCCTTAATAAGATTTCTCTTGTTTTATTTCAGGAGCACTGTTGATTGTCTAATTGCGTCCGCATAAACTGCAGAGCAGGCGGCACTTCAAATCGATCGCAGAGGACCTTTAGGGAACTAGCAGATGGAAATAATGAATTGCACATATCAGGTGAAAGCTAGAGGTTTGTGTACCATATATGTATGTTTTCTTGTGCTGGTTTGTAAACTAGAATTTTGTATTGTAGATTTTATAAGAAACATTGAGCTTTTGTTCTTTCTTGAGAATTACATCTTAACAAATTGGATGTGCGTTCTTTGTATTGCACTTTGAATGTCAACAAAATCCTTGTGGTTGTTGCATTAGCTGTAGAAAGATTGATCCCTTTTTTTAGCTGTACAAAATCTTAACTAATTTTCTGCTTAAAATCATAGTTTTGTAAACATAATAACATACATTCTTTTGGAGGAAACTACACATATATGGATATTTCAATCTCCACACATACTGGAAAGCAAGAATTGAATCAATTAAATTGAACATGAATTATGTTAGTTTGGTGACTTGTCATTTCAAACTCTACACAAGTACTGCAAAGCAAAATATACGACATAGTGAAGCTTTTGAAGAAGAATCATCTATTAATATATATGTATAAATATGCACTTTTAATATGATACTAGGAGTACAGAAATTAGGAATAACCTAAGTAACAGATTTGCGTACTACAGGTAACCTGAAAAGTTGAAAAACATGAAAGGAAATGACAAGGATCTCAAAAACCTTGCCACTCCTTATGCGTCTACAAGGATAGGAGCTAGATAATATATGAATGAGAGACATCCTACAGGGATAATTACAACATTTACTAGAAGCTTGTTTGTGAAGAGCTACGTTTCTTGTTGTAGCCTCTTCTGGCGGTCTTCTCTTCTCCTTTCTTCGTCCTGCTAGCCTTTTTGTTGCCGCTGGTGGAGAGCTTGGTATGTGTCTCCCCTTTCTCATCCTTACTATGTTTGTCTCTGGAACCGTCCATTTTCCCATGAGCTTTCTTTTCTTTGCCATTAAGCACCTTCCCTTGTGCTGGTCCTGTGGAAGCATCAGAAGCCAAAGAATCGTAATCTCCGTCACTATAATTTTCGTTGTCTTCCTTGCTTCTACCACTGCTGTAGGCACTGCCATCTTCAACATTGCTCGCTCCTCTGTCATTGGCTTTGTCATCATCACTACTCCCAGGGGAGGCCAGATACATCGTCCACCCAGATTCATTACTATTGCATTCTTCACCATTGTCACCAGTAAGCTGGGAGGACTCCATAACAGGGGACTGCAGAGATATACAGAAAGAGAGGCCAAAGACAGCACAAGGAAGGAAACAAGGTAACAAGGTAGAGCGAAGATGTGAGAGAATTGAAGGAACGCACACTCTTATGCTTCTTCCAAACACAATTGAAGGAACGCACACCTCAACAAACCAACACCACATAAGAATTTTCGATTTTGCTCCTTGTTCCACAGCCTGAGAGCATTGAAGCCTTTCAACGCCCAGCTATCTTCACTGGACAGGGAATTAGAGGAACGGTTGAATGAGGCTGAGAACTTTGCAATGCGTTGTTGCGGTGTCTGTGGAAGCTTGTCAAGGGGCTGCAGAAAGGATGGCAGTGCCTTTAAATGGGGAAGACGGCCCATCCTTCCAACTGTCTCTCATTACTTTCTCAACTATTTCTGTACCTTCTCTTGCTACCAAAGCCAAGAGGAAAAACATTTGCTTGCAGTGTAGTGTTACAGGTATTTCCATCTGTAGTCCATGTGGCCCTAGCTTCTCACCTCATGGAGAGGGGCATAGATATGCCTACCGCTTGTGTTAGGCTGTGATTTGTTATGATTGGAAGATTACATAAGATTAGGCTGGCTGGCATATAGCTCAAAAGGCTTGCTGTCGCTGCTGTGTCTGCCTGTCATGCGAATGCTTAACTTGTTTATGACACATTTCCCTTGGATTGAAGGACCAGGAGAACATGCCTCTTGTTTGCTTTAGCATAAGCATGCAGATAATACCAAATAGGCTCAAGGCCACTAGATTCCTATGTTGCATTTTGCTCAGCGTTATGCTAACATCAATAGCATGAGTTCTACTAGATAATTTACCCTATCGAGCATAAAAGGTGATGCCATTCCGGAGTTTCAGAAGTTGCGACGCGGGGAAAGATATTGTGACACCCAACATTGAACGTGCTGATCTGTTTGTTCTGCTGAGCTGGTTATCGTTTCTCATATGGATCAGCGGATGCCTAACTTGGTACCGTGGCTACCTTTCCTCCAAGTTCGCGAAACGAACAAGAAGCCTGGCGTGGTTCTGAAGCTTTCAGGCTGTGAGAGCGGCTGTCAGGGGGGCCGGCAGAGCTTGCGGGCCTTATAAGAAAATGATGAGGCCAAGTTGCTGCGTTGCATCGCCTGCTAAAGCATTAAGGGTGTGTTCGTTTCACCGTTTAGACCCCTCTAAAATTTAACTCTAAAGAGAATCTTATTATTTAGGAGTATTAAATAAAGTCTAATGACAAAACCTTTTTACAGATGGGTACATCTTTACGAGACGAATCTAATGAGCCTAATTAATCTATGTTTTGCTACAGTGATGCTACAGTAAATATCGTCTAATCACGGCTTAACTACCCTCGTTAAATTCGTCTCGCGATTTAGAGGGGGGGTTCTGCAGTTAGTTTTGTAATTAAATTTTATTTAAGACAAGATTCTTTGTGTTTAAACCCCTCTAAATTTTAGATTCTAAAACGCCGAACACGCCCTAAGCATGTGAGTACCGAACGCCTGAAACTGCCCATGTTGCTGCATCTTGTTCCCCGGTCAGTTCAGTTTGTAGTTGTACCAAGAACGCCCTACCTTGTACATCTGAAAGTTTGGGAAACTGTGAACTCCCGAAAACACCCTGAAATACCATTTTCACGTGTACTGTAGAAGAGCTTACCGGTACTACCCGCGCACAGTGGTGCGACGGTGACAATAGGTTAACCTGGGAGAAACAATGATGAATGTTGCTTATTGCTGATCAACTGATGTTGCTTTCTCTGTCCGTGTCCTGGCTGAGAGCGAAGTGGTGATGTTGTTCCA